>AYEL01068663.1:0-33761 GCA_000484575.1 Olivierus martensii | reverse complement strand
TTAGTCTTTATTATAGGAAATGTATATGCAATAATTGAAGTCTTATTAATGATGAAAGTTTAAAATAAAAAAAACTGCTAATTTTCTTTTTTGCCATTGAGAATATTGTTCAAAATCAGATATTAATTTAAAATAAAACAAAATATTTACATAAAACATATTTGAAAAATATGTTTTATGTAAATATTTAATAATTCATTTTTTTAATATTTAATAATTCATTTTTTATGTAAATATTTAATATTCATTTTTTTTTTAACATTCTTTTATGTTTTTTAAAAATATTTATCTATAATTAAATGTATAAGATATTTTATGTAAAAATATTAAATTAACTATTTAAATTTAATTTCTCAGTTATTTAATGAAAAATTGATCATCATAATATTTTTTAGGCATCCTTGGAATCTGAAAGTTCTGACAAATAATCCTGGTTCTATTCTTCGTTGCATGGGACCTGTTTCTGGTAATGTTATTATTAATTTATATAAAAATTTAGTCTTATAATTTTAACTATTGTTATTTGCAAGAGACCTGTAATGTCCTACTTACTTTTCGTCAGCTATAGAATAGAACAAGATGTCACTGTATTGCTTTGTGGCAATCGAAAATATATATACATTAGATATATTTATAATAATTAAGATTGATTTTTAGGAATAAAAACCAAAAATTTTTATTTAACCAAAAAATAACCAGACTAATTAATAAAACAACAAACAAAAAGTGAAAACATTATAAAATACCAGTCTATACAATGACCTAAATTTGATCATAGTGCACCCTGATTGGTCATTCCAGCAGGCTCAAAATCTAGTGATGTAACTTTAAGTGCAGCATCTGATGATTATTGCTTACTTTTTTCTGTTTAATTAGAAATATATTAACACTAACACTATTTAGCAGATAAAAATATTTCACAATTTATTTAATTTGTGTAACGTTTTCAATACACCCATCTTCAGCATATTGCAAAGTGTAGAACATTTTTGAAAAATAGAATCAAACAAGTGCAGAATCCCAAAAACTTAGTGTGTTCAGGCAAGATATCATAGATAAATTGATTCTTCATTATAGCCTTCAAGAATATTTATTTTTTTGGTCAGTTATTGATAAATTATACTCTCTCTTTATCAAAATGATTGTCCTATTTGCATAAATTATTTGTATCAAAATGATAGTCCCATTTTAAAAAATAATGTTTTATACTACTCTTATCATTAATTTCAAAGCGTAAGCATAATTTATTAAGTATGATACAACTATACAAGTATAATAAGCATTTATTTAACTTTTATATAATTAACCAATACATGTGGTGTTATATTACGTGTTACTTAATTTTTGCTCAATATTAGCGACTTCTCCTCTATCATAGCAGTGTTTGGTTAGTGGCTGTATCCTAGAAACAGTTTTGGCTGACACATTATGTTTTTTAATGATAGCCACTATAATATCATGCTTAGGTTTTTCATTTTTAATGTTTTTCAATAGCTCCTATAGAATCACATTTCTCTCTTCAGACATCAAATTGCGTTTCTTCTCCATAACTCTAGAAAAAAGAAAATTACCTTCTATAAAATAGAATTTTAGTTATGTGTTAAAAACCACTCTTCCCACCTCTATCTCCTTAATCTGATGCAAATTTATAAATTGGACAATCATTTCGATATGGAGGGAATTATTATGTTTTTATTAAGATTCTATGGATTATATCTATATAGAAAGCTTTATTATTATTCTGTCATTGTAATTTTTAGATTTTCTGTAATTCAAATCCAATTTTTCAATGATTTTAATAATAAAAATCTTTGATAATAAATTGATAGATCATAATATATATTCAGTTTTTAAAATAAACACTTTATTTTGCTTCATAGTTATGCTTGTTAAGAAGCAAAATAAAAAATACATTTTATTTTGCTTATTCATTTTAATACAAATGAACAAAATAACGAATATAGTAATATATTCAAAATAATTACACTTTCTATCTTTTATATATATAAGCAATAGATGCAAGTTCAGTTTTTTTTAGGTAGAAGTACTTAATCTACATTTTTAAAGAAACTGGAGTCATTTTAGCTTGATTAGGCCCTCATCAGCAGTTTTTAGTTTACATACATAAACTTTATGTACGTAAACTAAAAACTGCTATAGGAATATATTTCAATAATTTTAAAAATCAAAACATTAAAATAAAAATTATACTAATTTTTAGTAGAATTGTTTTCAGAACATTGGCCTTGTATACATGGAAGAATATTTGAAAAATACTCTGTATATGGGACAACTACTCTAGGATTGGTTAAAATCAACATTTATTACAATACCCAAGAAAATGGTTACAAAATCTTGCAATGATTTTAGATTGATTAGCTTAATGAGTCAAACACTCAAAATTTTCTAAAAATTATTCAAAACAGAATATTTAAAAAATGTGAAAGACCTTATCGGTGAAACACAATTTGGATTTAGAAATGGACTGTGGACTAGGGAGGCGTTGTTCTGTTCACAAATCTTTGTTCAACGATGTAAGGATAAACAAATCAATCTACACATCTGCTTTATTGACTTTGAAAAAGCTTTTGATAAAGTTCAACACACCAGGCTCATAAACATCTTAGAAATCATCGGGTTAGAAGATAAAGACCTTAGAATAATAATAAATTTATATAGGGGTCAAACTGCATCAATTCTAACAGAAAACACCAAAACTGAGAATATAAGTATCAAAAGAGGGGTGAGACAGAGATGTATCTTGTCCCTGCTACTTTTCAACATCTATTCCTAAATAATATTCAAAAAAGCATTAAAGGAACAAAAGAAAGGTGTAAGTGTGAATGGAAAGTGTGGGGGAATCGGAATGGGATATTATAGGTGATTTATCCGTCTTCACCCCCTCCGATTTTCCCACGATCATAATTATGATAAACAGGGGAAATGGAAGATGCAGAAAGGAATTTGAACGAGAGGAGAACTATGCTTGTTAAGATAAATATGTCAAAGTACAGCGACATAGCGCGTTGTATTTTGATCATCTGTGGACTTTCGTCCCCAATAACGATAAATCACAGAGGAAGTTTACATGCAGGTGTTAGCCGAATAGTTGAGAAGTTGATACCTAGCTCAGAGAACATTCCAAGAAGTAAACGTCTTAGCCAGCCCGTCTCTCCCCTGGAAAAAGGTTAGAGAGAGGTCAGGTATTTAAGAGCCCGTGCCACCCTCAATCAGGGCTTGCTCTATGTTTTCTTCAGATCATTTGGTGTATCTTCTACGCTTGTTCATTTGCTTATTCTTCATTAGGGCTATGCCAACTTTCGCTTGTTTGCTGATTTACTATACAAAGTTCGGAGTATAATTTCTTTATTATTCTCAATTCAAACTATTCAATGTGTATTCAGGGAACCTTCAATAATTACAATATTGGAATCAGAGCTTCTACTGAATCTTTTAACATTCTTGCTGTGTCTATGCCTCAATGTACTATTGTGGTGCTCATCTTTTCTCCCTGTCGTGTTTCATCTGGATTCTCGACAGATTCATTAAATTTGATTTCAGGGACTAAAGACTGATATTGTTGGACTAAAGACTCTATTTATAATCGTCTTGCCTGTTTGATCAACCGGAGTAGAAATTTATCAACCTCACCGAATCAAGGAAATATCACAGGTATATCTCTCTCGATGTTACGGGTTATTAATCATGAATGTATCTAAAGTCTCTCTGGTCAAATAAGAGAAGCAGTTGAATTCTCAACTTTGTTTCCTATTGCACTGACCAATTCATTACTCATCCTTACCCATCACGCACCATCCACTACTGCTGTAAGGACAGACACCTGTTGATTCGTTTCTGGTCCAATGAACTTGACACACACTTCGTATACTCTCTACAAAAGAATATAAATAACCTCCAGTGTGCGGATGACACAACCCTACTTGCCACTAATTTGAAAGATCTTCAAATATTCCTTGAACGAATGAACAAAGCAAGCACTGAAATGAGGATAAAAATCAACATCAATAAGACAAAATTTATGATACAGGTAGGCCTCGATTAGTGCGAATAATTGATTCCACGAATTTCTCGCACTATTTAGGTATTAACTATATGTAAAATATGGTAATTGGTTCTTGCTTTGTGAGATCCGGCCAATTAACTATATGTAAAATATGATAATTGGTTCTTGCTTTGTGAGATTCCGGTCATTAGCTAACCTCATGATGAATAACCACAATATACTAACTTAACACTGTTTAAGAAATATTTATTTTCATATTTACATCGTTGTTCATCATCTAAATTAATAACTTATCAGGAATTGCGTCACATACCATCATCAAACCAACTGCCAAATCGAAACCAAAAGAGCAAATCGAAAGTGGAAGTGGAGCACTGCTTTTATGTCGCTTAATCACATCCATTTTTTGCTCTAGCATAATCACTAACCTCTTCTATTTTCGTTTCCTGTTTTATCATCAAAAGTGTTCTTCCTTTTATCCATTTCGATACTTTTTAAAAGAAAAATTCTGTACTATACTATATGTATACGATAGCAAAGCTAAATAATTGTACAGTAATGTTATAACAGTTAACAACAAAAAGCCCATCTTTCTGATGTTTCACCCTTCAAAGCCAAGTGACTGTTCTTGAACTGCTCCTCGTCCGGTTTTACTAACTGAAAATTAACATTAATTTGTAAATTGACATCATAAAAGGAGGCGGAGCTTTGCTAGTAAGACTGGTCTATGCTTACAACTCGCATTAATCGAATATTTGCTCGCACTAACTGAAAAACGGTATCAATTTTATAAGTCGCACTAATCGAAATCACATTATTCGAACTCGCACTAATCGAAGCCTACCTGTACTGTACTTGGAAATCATTCTACCCCAGCTACTCTACTACTCAACAGAAGAAAAATAAAAAGAGTTGATAAGTTCAGATATCTTGGATGTTGGTTTAACTAACGATGGAAATTACGATATGGAGATTAGGACTAGAAATGAGATGGCAAGGCAATATTTCTTAAACATGAAAACAATGCTGTGCAACAGTGATCTTAAACTCAAAATTAGATTAAGAATGATGAAATGTTATATATGGTCAGTCCTACTCTATGGTGTTGAAACTTGAACTTTGAAATCAGCCTTGATTAAAAGGTTGGAAGTCTTTGAAATGTATGATTTATAGAAAGATGTTAAAAAATCTTGGACAGCAAAAATGAGGAATAAGGATGTTCTAAGGAAGATTAACAGGCAGAGAAAATTAATTATTATAATAAAAAGAAGAAAAACTGCATATCTGGGACATCTGATGCGTCACAAAAGATACCACATCCTACAGTTATTAATTGAGGGCAAGATTGAGGGGATGTGGAAGTCTGGAAGAAGAAGAATATCTTGGTTTTGCGATATAAGAGAATGGACTGAGCTCAGTTCTGAGCAGTTGTTCAAAACAACAAGTGATACAAAGGAATTCGCCAGAGTGGTCACCAAACTCCACTAGGAGACGGCACCTCAAATAGAAGAATAATGTTTTTGGCCCTCTTTAGTTAAATAAATCAAATGTATTAGAAGAAAATTCTATTTAAATATGACACCGTATTATTCATAATTTAGATATTTATTATCTGGATATTATTCGTAATTTAGATATTAGATATTTATAAACTGGAGTAGAAATTTATCAACCTCACTGACTCAAGGAAATATCTATTTATAATCTTCCGATCTTATATATATATATAGATATTTATAATTATCAACCTCACTGACTCAAGGAAATATCTATTTATACTTAGAGAATTTGTAAGTACAAATTCTCTAATTATAAATAGATCAAACAAGTGCTTGATCATGATGCTTTCATTAAATTCAATAATAATCTATCAAACTTAAGCATTTGAAATTCTTTAATTATTTTTATTATTAGTTATAAATTTTTTAAAATGTCGAAGAAAATATATAACAATAAAATAATAAAAATAATAGGCTAAAACTTAATTTATCAGTTACAGAATAAACGGTAATATATTCTTTCAGAATAATATTAAAGGACGTAATTATGCAGTTAGAGTTTGAATTTATGATTCTTTCATAAGTTCATAATAGGCCTAAAAGGTGCATTAGCTTTTTTATTTGCATCGCTTATAAGACTGAAAACCGATTAGGATAAAGATTCAAATACTTTCTTAGATTAGTTTTTTTTAACTATTTAAAGTCTATTTTATAAAATTTAATTATATAATATATACTGTATATCAGAGTTCATAACCTATTCATCTCCACTTTTAATTAGTTGTCTTTATTGATATGTTCACGATAACAAATATGTTCATAATTAATTAAGGCTTAATCCTATTTTCTCTTAAAAATCAATCCAAGAATTTTATCGCTATACTTTTTAAAATTGTGAAATGTAATCAGTAGAATATATTATTGGAATATTTTAATATTTTGAAAAACTTCTAACGAATTTGTCTTTCTTTGATTCAATCTGGTTTTTGTATTTGCATAATCTAGTCTTTGCTAATAATATTGAATCAATTTATCACATAACAGTATGGAATGAAGATGAAAATTTTAAAATTCATAAGAATAAAATCTATATTTGCTTTATAAATTAACTGAAAATTCGATTTTTTAACAGGACTAATAGCAGTAAAAACAAAATTTCTCTATATTAAACATACTTATAAAAAATTTGAATTTCTTTTTTCTGCCAGTAATGCTCTATTTCAACATAGTCTAGAACTAAATCTTGACTGTGTTTGCAACAAGACATTTGTTTTGTAGTTTATGTTATGTGACCAGTTTTGATAATTAATCTTACCTATTTGATCGTATCTGTGTTTGCAGTTCTCCGAGCAAAGACTTTGAGACCTGACATAATATGTTGTGTTGTATAATTGATCACGTAGTAATGTGTGCCATGTCATCAACTAATGTCTCTTTTAAAATATGCTTTATGCAAGCCTAATTCTTTTATTGATGGCTAGATCTTATTTTGCAATCGAGACTTTTTCTGACTCAAAGAAAAGTCCATAATAGAAAAGCCAAAGCCTATTAGACTGTGACCATATAAATTCAAGCAGCACTTTTTAAGAATATATATTGTGTCACGTTATTAATAATGTAGTTTTTAAAATCATTTTTATTAATGAAAATATTAAATAACGATTTTCTGCAATAACAACAGTAACCGACTGAATTCAACAGTGAAAAATTTTATTTGGCAAGATTATGTACAGCATATAGGCCTAATCTTATATATATAAATAACCAATATATATAGCCAATCCCTTCCGATGCTCAAAGGAGAATTATTCACTTTATTAGTAATTTATAATAATGATATTATTATTAGACTATTTCTATTTTATCAGTGAGTACATTTATTAGGTATTAAATATGTGCAACTTTTTCAAAAATTGCAAAAATTACATTATAAAAATTTAATTTGAAGAAAACCAGGCTATTCTATACTCGTTAGAAACTATATTAAAATTTTGTTTATTTATTTTGCAGTGCTTAACCATTTTTAAATATAAATTTTAATATACTGTATATTTTTATTTTTTAGAAAAATCTATGATAAAAACTTATACTGAAATCTACAATTTTTAAGTAATTTGATATTATAAACGAATATTCTTAAAAACTGATATCTGGAACACAGTTTTATTTTCCTCACTTGATAGTTTCGATTTTTATAGTACTAGTTAAATACAGTATTATAACTATAATAATTCCGAAACAAAATTGAGTAAAAATTATATTTTTTTTATAAATTTTATTTGAAAGTTTAATTAAATTTATTTTCGCCTATAATTTCTTTTTATCAAAATTAACATTTTTCTTCGACTGTCAAGTAATATTTTAATATTAATTGATATAAATATAATATAAATTATCGGTATATTTTTATTTTTAAAATGAAATGTTCTCAATTTTCTAGCCTAATAATGTATAAAGGATTATTGCATTCAATAGATCTACATTGGTGTAGAGTTATAAAAATGAAAAATCATGTTTTATTGATTATAAAATCTTAATTTTCTTTTTGTAATCTTTTTAGCAAAAATATTCAATTTTTATAATGAATTCGAATTTTAAGAAGAATATTGTTTATTGTAATATTAATATTGATTTTTTTAAATTTAATAGTCTATTCCATAATACATAATGCACAATATTCGAAATAAAAAATAATCTTTTTAGTTTTTATCATCGTATTATATAGATTATATATATATAATTTACAAATGGGTTTAATAATAAGAGCATAGGCCTATCTTGCAATTATTTTTGTATGCTTATCATAACTCCACTTAATAATAATAGTTGTTAGATCTGTTATTAAAAATTAACTTTATATTAAATTAGGTATATTTATAAATGAATATTTGCATGCTGCAATTTGTAAATGCAGAAAATATGTAGATTTTTTAGAGGTCTATAGAATATTAAATTATATAGCTCTCTTATGTTATATCTACATATTACTTTTTATTAATATGTAGGTATAACATAGAAAGACAAGAAAAACATAAGAGAAGAAAGTTTCATTTTTTACAACATTTATTTCTTAATTTGATATCGAAATATTTGACAAATCCATTTATTAAATTGTTAACAGATGCGTTTGTTTTTGTAGTTAATTTTTAGGCCGGTTTCATTATTTGATATATTAGACTTTAAAATATTTAAAATAAATCAATATTAAAAATTTAACCTAGAAATTCATTAAAATTTATACTTTTAGTTTTAATTTAAATCCACAAAATTCGTTTCTACATTTTAACAATAATTAAAAGAAAGGCTTTTTATTTTAGAAAGGCGGAATGCAATCAAGAAATTCATGTAAAAAATATTATTTCAAATATAATTTTACTGCAAAATTTTTAAGTTACAAATCTTAATAATATTTAGAATAATCTATAGATCAATTATTATTATTTTTTTTTTGGCCTAAACGATGTTTGATTTTGTGCACTTTCATTTAACAAAAACATATATATTCAGGCTATTGATACCTTTATAGCATAAAATTATTTTATTTATAATGTATATAGCATATAGACCATATATTAAGTGTGTTTTATATCATATAAACATAAATTATGCAACACAACAAAACGAAAATAAGCAATTTTACCATCGTTATCGCAAACGTTGTCATTTTTACACTATTGAAAAAATTCTAGATTATATTCTATTAAATTTAAATTAAGATATAATTGTCGAAATTTACTCATATAAGCCTATAACCGTCTTATTATTATTAACAATTTTAATTCAATTTTTTTAATTATAAATTAAAATCAGATGAAAAAAATTAAAATAACCTTCCATTAATATAATTTAAAAAATTAGAATTTTGCCAAATACATTAATTAAAATCAGATGAAAAAAATTAAAATAACCTTCCATTAATATAATTTAAAAAATTAAAATTTTGCCAAACACAAATTTGTATATGCAATGTTATCATTTAATTAAAACTTATTCATAAACGGTGTTTCTAAATAATAATTAAAATCTGTGATAGGGTCCTATTATAAATAGTGTTAATCTGGTCTGTGGTGTAGATATGAGAAGATATTAGAACCTTGGTTATATTATGAAACTCTTCCTTTCGGGTCGATATTCCAAATTAAAGAAATTCGTTTCCCATTGCAGGAAACTTGATAAGTCACGTGATATTAAGAGCCAATAAGCTGTTTCTCGACTAATGACGTCGATTTATCGATCCCCAATATGTTGCCATGGTAACAGAAGGTAGGCGGTAGAAGAACAAGATAAAGACTCTCCTGAATTTGAAAAGTTCAAGTCATTTTTTGCAATTTAGAAATCTGAACATCTTGATGCGTTAATAAAATTTTATTTTTGATTGTAAAAATTTATCTAATTATTATTAAATGAAATGAAAAAAAATTGAAGCGAAAGCATTCAAATTTCAAAAAAAGATGATAAAAAAAAAAGAAAAAGAAATATACATTTTTACGCGAATCGTTAAAATTTACATCTTGTAATCAAAAATATAAAATATTTTCGAATGCTATTCAATTTCAAATGTTTATATTAGAAATTATAATATAGGCTATGACTGCAGGTTAATTTCAGATTATGCGTATTATAAGAATGCGAATCATAAATATGTTTTGATTCTTAAACTGAAAAATTTCCAAAATAAATTTTTTTTTTAATTTATATTAAGAAACTCACTCAAAAAAATCAGAATTAAAAAAAATGTTTAATTTCAGATTATGCGTATTATAAGAATGCGAATCATAAATATGTTTTGATTCTTAATCTGGAAAATTTCCAAAATAATTTTTTTTTTTTATAATTTATATTAAGAAACTCACTCAAAAAAATCAGAATTAAAAAAAATATCAATTGATTATTTTCCCAATAGTATCAGATTTGAATATTAAATTAATGGTCTATAGACAAATAAAAATTAAAATAAAACATTTTTTACTTTAAGTAATTTCTATGAATTTTAATTTCGAATATCTGAATTATAATTTGCATGTATTATATTATTGAAGAATATTTAAAATTAAATTTTAAGTTTAGACTGAAGACTTAAGTTCTATAAAATGTTTTGCTATAATCCTGTTAGAAAATGATGTTTAGGCCATATGATACATTATAGACATATAGCCTACAGTACACTGTTTAAATCTATAAGTTTATAAGGCTGAAACAGTCATTTTTAATTCAAAATTTGTTTAACAAGCGACAAACAATTAGCCTTTAAAAAAATCTATTTTTCATTCACTACATTATTGTCTAAATGTCAGTTCTTAGGAGTGAGATATGACAGACGACTGTTTATTGGAGAAAGTTGATGGACATATTGCAGACTACATTAAAGATTGTACAGAATAGGGCTTAAAAAATTTACACCAAAGATAATATTATTATAAACACTCATGACTTCTTTGATATTTGTCAGAATATAAGAAATTATCTTTGAGAACAAAGTATTTAATAAATTATCAGTTATATATTGAATTTCTTTCTTAGGATCAGATTTATAATATCTTTTAAAATTTGAAATAAATATTATCTTACGTGAAATCTCATAATATTTTGTTGAATTTTCTATCATATTTTCTATTTTGACTTCAGAAATAAAATGATATAAAGGCAAATAAATAATTATTCAACTCATTTTGTCTTATAAAATGAATATAAATTAAAAATTTAATTTATAAAAGGACGTTTTTTCGTCAAACCAGTCTATTTATTGAATTAAATTATATGAATTTTAATAAAAAAAAATTTAAATATTTTTTATTTTGTTTCACTTCTAACTTATTTAAATAATAAATTTGATGGAACGTGACCAATGTCATATAGGAAAAGATTCAATAAAATGAAGAAGCGTAAGTATAATTTATCATTGTTAAAAACGTTAGAGGTTAATATTATTAATCTGTCAAAGAGTAAAAATACCACAAGTCTACTTAAGAAGTAACTCAACTCTGATATAAGTACCCACACATGGATATCAGTAACTCCATTGTTAACACTAAGAATAGAGCTCCTTATAATAGCTCAGTAACCAAACAGTCGGTCTTTTATCTATCGAAATTAGGAATACTTTCTTTTTCTTTTTAGTCATTTTAGTGTGAATTTTCCCGAAGTTAATGACGATAAGCTGTGCTAGTTTTAAATGAAAGAATATTTTTAATATATATGTATATATATTTAAATTTTAAATAATAATGTTTTGAAAGATTAGTATTAATATAAATTAATGCAAATGAAAGTTGATTTCATATAAATTTAAATTTTTTAATATGCGTTAATTCATATTATTAATGTCATCAGCTTTCTATTACTTTTTCTCGATGCAGTTTCATTTCTTGCTGCATTGTTATTATTATATATGATCAAAAATAAGTAGAAAAATAGAGCTATGTTGAAAATCCTAATTTTTAAGATAATTAGTAAAAATGATCAGGTTTTCTCTTCAAGTATATAAGCACGATTTATAAAAGAGAACAAAATAATAAATGTAATGAAGAAACCCATTTTTATTTTAAAAGAGTTTTATCCTAATCCACTTTTTAACAAAAGAATTACTCTGAAATTCATAAAATGAATCTGTCTAAAATTTTTTAAGATAATTAAACTAGAAGCAGAAAGGTGATGACTTTAATTGTACGTTATTTTGCTAAAATTTAAAAATAAAACTTTTAATCACGAGAAATTTTCTCTTACATTAATTAAAATCTGTGATATTAATAAAAATGCATTTTTATTATTCCTTAAAAATGCATACATACATACATATATACATAAAATACTGTATATAACAATAAATGATGATATTGTATTTTTATTCGGATGCTTCTAATATATGCTTAAATTATCTAACATAAGTTGTATACTTGTTAATAATGAGGTATAATGTTATAATTATATAATTTGCCACAGTAAAATGAACATTAAATTTTGTAATTATATCTACATAAGTTTTAGAATTCGTGGATATAATTTTTAATTTTTACAGGATACACAATGCGACTCTAATGAGATTTTTGCGTGAAAATCATGTTAAGTTCGGATTTCTAATTCTTCGATTTTTTTCAAATTCGTCATTCAAAATAAATGTCAAAATTTGAAAATATAATTATTTATAAACTGTTAAGAAAAAAATCATAATTATGGGCAAGGCCTTACTCATTTTTCTTTTTAAATTAACAGTTGTCTTTTTATAATCTCTTATTTTTCGGTTTGAACGTTAATTGTGTTAATTAATAAAATATAACGACAGTAAAATTTAAATTAAAAATTTAAATCTTGCAGTTGTGAAATTTAAACTTAATCGATTTATTTTTTCAAAAATTTAAAAATAAATAAAGTTTAAAAGTAAGAAAAACAAAATTATAAAAGATATCACGTCATTTTTTGTGCACATATAATGTACCCATTGTGTTTATCGCATATATGTATTTTTTCTATATAAAAAAAATCTAATGATTATTTTCCAATTTCTAACACCTGTTTGAATCGTAATTTGAGAAAATTATAGGTTTAACTTCTTCTTAATTCTAATATTCATACACTGATTTTCAGAAGAAGATTCTATTATTAAGAATATGTTGTTAATGGTATTATCTTTGTGCTAACGACACGTAAAATAACAAGGTCAGACTAGTCTTGGAATGATACAGTTGAAATACTTTTTTAATAACCGATATTTTATGATAGCTATTCTACAGTTAGATAACCTAGAATTTCGATGGAACGTTTATAGCTCAATACTGTATTTGAAAGCACTGCATTGTAACCAATGCTGCTTAAGTAAATATTTGCTCATAAATTCATTCTGCAGAAACATTTCAAACTATTATTGCACTCAGATCAGGCTTGTCAAATTCAAATTAATCGCGATCCAGCATTCGTAATCATGCAAAGTCTATCGGCTACGCCAAGGAACGTTTACAAAATTTACTAGCATGTTAGTATTTACTGTTCTAAGTTTGAAACAATCTTAAGTTAGTGTTTTGCAAAATCAACGACTTGCTTACTTTGAAATTTGTGAACAAGTAAACAGTTTTGCGAAACAGGCTTCCAAATATATAAATAAACTTTCTGGGAAACATGTTAAATAAAATACATCATCTTCGTACTCTAATTCAATAAACAATGTAAAACTGAGAAGTTAAAGTATTTTAATAACCTCAATGTTATATAAAAAAGGTCTATTCTCGATAGAATTTTCTTTTTAAATCTATGCTGCTTATTAGAGAAATAAACAATGTTTTAAATTTATTAATAACGAAATTATAATTAAATACTGTATATTAGTTTCTAATTTATATAATATACTTTAAATTTGTTTTAATATCTATGTTTTATACATAATATAACAATTTAATCCTCTTCCACGAAGTAATTTTTTTAATGTAAAAAATCCAAACTGACTTACGATTGATGGCATTGGGATGTAAAGAATTATTTAGTATGAATATATCATATACTGTATATATATATATACAAATTAACAATAAAACTTATCACAATATCTTAATATATGCAGAAATTATGAGACAAATAGTTTTATTCGAATTAACTTTGGTATCAAATTAAACATGTATGAGATTTCAATGAAATGACGAAATTAAGATGGCGTAAACCGAAGAATTTAAATTAAATTTTAATATATCTATAATAGAGAGATTTATATCAGATAATTATCCTACATTCGTTTGTATAATTATATTCATAATTTTAAAGTCTACCGATTTCTTTGGAGTAAGTTAAATTTATTGATTGGTTTTTATAGATGTTAAAAGGTATAGAAACTACTGAATAAATATTTTATCGGCTGGTTACTATAAAGTCAATCTAATATGTACAATTAAACATTTTATTTTCTTTCTATCGTTTTTTTTTTCATTGTTGTTGTTTTTGTTATTCACTTTCGAACTAGAGGACATAGTTTGTCGCCAAACGAACTAGTTTTATAACCGGCTATATAATTAATGACATGTTTGATAGTGTCTCTACAACACAATGGATTTGTTCCTACTAGATGCAATTTTTGTCATACGATAAACTGACATCAAAAGTGTCTTTTGCACAAATCAATATTTTATGTCTTAGAAAGATGCTAAACTGTGAACATATTTAAACTTATATATTTAAAAATTAGATCATCACGTGTCTTGAATAAAATACAGTAAAATTAAATACATTAAACTTTTAGGAAGTCAAACCGACTACGATTAAAAACAAAATTTAGGTTAAATTATATAATCTGAAAACGAAGATGTGAAAATTACATAGATTAAAAAAATTGATACTTTTTTCCGCGATAATGTTCTTAACTTTTGATAAATGAATAGGGCCTATTTTTAAAAAGCTTCTTTTATTTAAAAATTAAATTTGTTAATAAATTTAATATTAAAACTTTAGAAACTGCAATAGGCCTATTTTTCACTATTATTTTTTTAAACGTAAAATGACATATAGCTAACAGTTATAGGAAATGAATTTGTTGTGATTAAACATCTGTCAACTGATAGGCTTATATTTTTTGTTATTATGACAAAGTTTGGACTATTTCATCGTTAACACCTGTCTTAAAGGAAATACAGTACCTTTCCGATTATAATCGTTTTATTTTTATCTTCAGAATGTTGAAGTATGTTTTTTACTGAATTATATTACTGCATTCGGTCTGCTTATATTTCACGCATGTACATAAACCTATTCTTTATTATAAAATATCCGAATTATTATTTTTTTATCCTTCTTTTGAAATTTGTAACAATCAAAATAATATCATTTAGTTAATAATTCACAATAACTTAACGAGAATCTGAACTTATTATACATTTTTCACAAAGCAGAATAAGGTCGGAGGAAACTGTATTTAGGTATAACAGTTTACATGATATAGGCTAACTGGTCTAAAAATTACTTTTGCCTTATATTGCTATGTTAAAATATATATTTTTGTTTTGTGACTTTATAACATGATTTAATATGAAATGTGTAAGACAGCAATAAATATTATTAAATAAAAAATAAATTTCATTAAATTGGAATGAAATTTAGAAAACAATATGCTATTAACAGATAAAAAATTTCGAAAATATTTTGTTAACTGTTGGATCATTTAATGTAATAATATATATATATATATTTATGCCTTCTCAATAATATATATACATATTTATATATATAAAGAAGGTATAAATATAGAAAGAATGTATCAATATAACAAAAACGCTTTATCTATATTAAAATACAAAAGCATAGTTTATTTTTTTTAAGTTTTCCAATCAACTTTAGAATGCAGGAGCATAACTGATAATTAAATGAGCCAATAATCAACTGATTAAGCAACAGAAACGCCCCTAGTTCCCAATTTAAAAAGGGGCCCAAGTACATTATATTTTTAATTGAATATAGAGAATACATTCATGGTTTAAACAGGATATAACAGACGTCTCTAAAACTGGTTGGAGTTTCACAAAGGTAAAAAATTATATTAAATCATAATCATTTTTATATTTTCTTTTCAGGTATAAATGAACTGACTATAAATTTATTAATTATATAGAGCTAATAAATAATCCTTTAAAGTGAAAATCACTTATAAATCTTATTTCGTATTTAATTTATAGATATATATCTGTTTCAGCTTATTCTGTATTAACGTGAAATAATTAAAAATTTCATAAAATATAATTAAGATTATGCCAATCATATTTAAAAATGGATATAATTTAAAGAAACAACTTCTAGTAATTTTTTTAATTATAATTGAAAAAGGGTTATTACTTTTTTTGTTAATTTCACATGATTCTAAAATTCTATGTTAATAAAGACGTATGTTTCAATTATTAATTTTATTCTTATTCTTAGTAAGTAAGAAAAATAAAAAATACCTGTATGAAAAATACGTAATTTTTGATATTTTATTAATGAAAAGTATAAATTATCATTCCAAAATGAATGTGTTTTTTTAACCTAATTTAAATATTTATAATATCTTTGTAAAAACAATAATTTCTAGGTGATAATTATCTTTATCAAAAACAAATGTAAAATCCTGCTGAATTTAATACGACTTCAAATTAATCTTTATGCTGTTGTCTACATCTGGTACAAGATCCGATTGCAAAACGAGTAAAATGATGAATTAATTAAATTTATAAACTGCAAGAAAATTTGTTCTCTTTGATCTCAGCTGTTGTAATTATCAGCTTTTACACCTAATCAATAATAAGAAATTATTAAATAAGTTAAATTATTGATTAATAGGTCAACAAAACCATTATAAATTATTTTTTCAAATACTTTTATCATTAATCTAGATTATATAGTAAAATTATCTTTAAGCTATTTTCTAGATCTGTTTAGAATAGAACAATTAATTATGTTATATTATAACATTTATTTTAATTCCAAATAAAAAGTTTCGAAGATATAATTACTTGCTTGCTTTGTTTAGGAACATAGGGCCGATAAATGCAGCTTAACAAGTGTGAATAATTAATTGTAAATCAGTATCATATTTTAATTGGAGATTCTAGTGTTCAAATATCTTTTCCAAAACTATTTCTAAAAATCTCAATAAATGTAATGCAACAAACTTAAATGCTGATTGTATTAATTAAAATTGCATTTTTATATTAGAATTTTTTTATCAATTATCGAATATTCTTCATAAAACATTTTATTCAGCATAATTTATCAAATTGAAGTAATTTTATATAAAAGCTTAAAAATGAGTGAAACTACTGGAAAGAAAAAAATATATATAAGATACATAAAGAATAGTTTATTATATTAAAAAAATTTTTCATAATTTAGTCTATAATCCATTTTTTAGCGAATTATTAAGATATCTATCTTTGCCTATGGCTTTTTACAACATTAGTAATTGTTGGCCTAAATTTACAGCACATTTTTATAATGCGGGATTATATATTAAATGATAAAAGTTTTATAATTTTCAAGACTTAGTTCTTATACAATTACAGATTTTATTTAATGAATTCTACTCTATAATATGAAATAATTCCAATTTTACTGAAAGCGAAAACAATTCCTTTCTTATTAAACAGTTTGAATTTCAAAGTAAAATTAGCGACTGTATAAAAAAAAAAATTTCCAGAAATTTTATTTTATGCTTTTTGAACGAATTTAAGTCACAGTTTGTAGAAGATTTGTTTGTTTTTATAACATTAATAAAATTTGATAGTTGAAGTAATAGTTAAAAGATCCCAATATTTCAGATAAGAAAATTCCGATTAAAAAATCAACGAATAGTAGTTATCTTTCCAAAAATAGCCATTAATGTCTAATTATTCGTTAATAGATGACAAAAATTATTTGTACAATTCATTACATATGTGAATATCTATATCAATCTATATTCATTAAAAGTGTATTAACGTTATGCATCTTTCAATTGTTTTCCTACTAAAATTATATTCAAACATTTTATTTTTTTAATATATTATTTCATCCTATCATATTATAGTAGGATTATTACCTCTACATCATTCAATAATATTAAAAAAAATTAATATAAATGGAGAAAATAATTATATGTTCCATATAAATAGGAATAACAAAAATGTTTTATTGCATTGAATAAACAAAATAGGGGAAGAAAATTATATAGAATAAAAATATATATCGGTGCATATATATATATATATATATATATGCATTTAACCATAACCAAGATATTTAAAAATTTAACTAAAAACAAAAAATGAAAACTTTGAATGCCATGGAAACTTAATTGTCTTTAAGTGATTCTGTAAGTCGTCAAATTTTTTAATATCAATTAAATAAAATTTTTTATCACATATAGGCCTAAATAAAAATTGTAAAAATATTTTTCCTGAATAGAGTTCAAAACAATTAAAATAAAAAAAATAATTTAAAATAAACGATCGAAATTTAAGAATATAAATTGAGTTTTTTAAAATCTTTTCGAGATTATATTTTTTTATTTAAAAATATTTTAATGTCAATAATTCCATTTTCAATTATTTTGTAAATTAAGTTGCTTGAAAAATTTTCTGTTGATTTTTGAAATATAAAACTGTTTGATGTTATGCAGATTTTTGTTTTTTTAAACAAGAACTTAATAATAGTGGCCTCTTGAGACCATTTTTTCATATATACAGTATATTCATGTTGCGAGGATATATTTAAAAGCATAAAGGATAATGTCGAAACTGATGAAAAACAGAGTTAATATAATCAGTTCTTATGTCATATATTATAGTTTAATTTTTGTTTCTTTCGCTGAGATTATTTTCTAGAGAGATATTTTTATTTTCTCCTATTAAAAAATTCTTTAACAAGATTCAAAAATTTGTTTCAAATTTTATGAAACAACAACCAAAATTAGTTTCTATGAAAACGAAAAATACTGTATTAGTATAATAGTTTAAACAAATTTTATATCACAAAATATAAATGTTAATTGAATTACTTTAACAAAACAATTTATTATAAAAAATTAAGTTTCATTGAATTACTTGAATTTTTTGCATATAAAAAGGACAATTTTATAATTTCTACATGAAAAATGATGAATTTTTTTATGATGGTAGAGGCTCTATATTATTATATACTTCAAATAATCCCGATTTTGTTAAATTAAATAATATAGGCATGCATAACATACAAAAGATAATATATATAAATGTAATAATATAAGTAGGAAATTTCTATAAAACTTTTAATAACAAAACAATTACAACTATCATTTCTCAATAGTATTTTTTTCTTTTAAAGAGGAACAATTCTTTAGAAAGCTAAAGCCTTATAAAATTCTAAAATATTATCTATTTCTATGCCATCAATGTAACATAATCATTAAAAAAATGCATATTTATTAATTAAAATGGATTTTTTAAAACCTTTATGGGTATAATTAGAAAATTTAGAAGTAGAAATACTTAAATTTATTAGGAATTTTCTTGAGTAGAAAATATCTGTTTAATTTAATAATTTGCAATTTAAATTATAATATTAACTGATATAGATCTAATTCTAATAAAAATAATACTTCTTTTTCTTACTTTAATTCAATATTAAACAATTATATGAATAAAATAAAAATGTTCTCATATTTTTTCTTCACACATTTGTTTTTCGAGTATTTCCACGAATTTGTTTCTTCATTAATCATCTTTAAATCAGATTAGTTCATTAATCATCTTATTCATCATATTGGATTTAAACTGCATTCTAAGATACGGCCTATGAAAAATTCAAAAATACTAAAATCTTCACAACAACCAGTACAGTTCAAAAATCTTTCATAGGCTATATTTTTCTACCAAAATAAAAAAGAAATGAATTTTATTTTCTATTTAAAATTATTATTCAGTTGTTAAAAATAATGTGCATAAGTGAAACTATATAAAGCAATTAAACAGACATATATCTCTTTTATATAACATAAAGTGTTATATAAAAGAAGGAAATATGAAAAATGATCACTTCAATAAGAATTAAACACGCTAAAAATGAATAATCTTTATATTTTTAGAATAAACCAATTGATTTGTAATGATAATTATCATCTTTTTTGATTATCAAGCAGTCTAGGAATAAAGGATATCAGAGAAAGTTTTTCTCCGGTAACCTTTTATTAAATATGGACCATTTATTAATTTAAGTAAAAAAAGAAGACCTTTATAATGCAATTGATGAAGTAATCATACAAATGACATTTATTTGAACAATTTAAACGTGAAAACCGGGAATTTCCCTCATCTTAAAAACAAAATAATGTAGACATGTCTAGACTAACTTCAAAAAAAGACAATTTTTATCAGTTAGGGAGTTGCCTACATTCTGAGTATCAGAAACAATCAACTAGTGAAAAATCACCATCTTCAGGATCTGTTATTGGTGTCAAGCATATAACAATTTGCTATTTGTCATGTCTGATTCTTTTAACACGTGTATTAATTTCGAACTAGACTACCAACAAAATAGTCTTTATTCACATTTAAAAACTTAAAAATTAAAATGATTAAGCGTTCTTTTAAACGATTCGTTAAATTTTCTATGACACCAACGTATAAATACGCCAAGAAACGAATTGTTAATCTAGTTTTTTCCCCAAACTGAAATTTATTAACGAAATATCTCGTCTGAAGTTTAGCTTCAATTATCCGATTGTTTCTTTTTTCCGTGTCTTATATCTAATTAAAGCGTTTATGTAAATTGTCGCAGATCTGCGAATTAAAACAATTTATAAGGATTAGTCCTAATGATGCGAAGGGGAAGAAAAAAAAAAGACCTTTTACTAGAACTAGACTCTTTTACTGAATGTTGCGTTGGATTTCATCAAAAAACATAACAAAAAGTTTTTAAATGGCATATACAGTAGTTAGCATTAATTATAAGGCTATTTTATAGGGGTTATAAAATATTTATATCAATTTTCTTCCTGAACTAATTATGTCCTGAGCTAAATTGTCGGATAGCAATCTAGGCTTAACTGTGAAAGGCGAGTCGAAGATTTAACGCATGAGAAATTCTTTAGAAGACAAATTCAAGATTATTTGTCATTCTCAACAAACTGATTCTTATTAATTTATAAACAAGTGACTATAGAATTATGCATAATAATATATAGGGTATTTTAGACCAATGTTACCTTATATAGACAATAGCGCCACCTATTGAGAATAGTTTTAATTTATTAATTATTATTAAGTTTTTAATAAGATTATTGTCATTTATATAAATACGGAATCATCACTGAATTTTAATTGAATAAGTCAAAATTTAAAATAAGTAAAAAAGGCAGATCTGTAGAATTTTTGGAGTTTATAACGCTGCTTTACATTCTTTTAAATTAATTAAGAGTTTATCGATATTTATTTTTTAACTTTGATACTCATTTATTTAGTCGCTTTCATATATGATAAAATTCTAATGTTTTAATTAATATATCTAATACCATTTTGTTAATGAAACTTAAGAGTATAAATTAAGAAACTATTCTGAACAATTTTTCTGATTATTAGGAATAAAAATTTATATACAATTAACCTAATTGTAAACTTTACATGTAGTTAACGAATTTCTGAGAATATTTTGATTTTATTTGAATTATAATATTATTCAACTTATCATAAGTATTTAAACAATTTTATTTTTAACGCGCTATTAAATTAGCTAATGAGCAACACAAATTACATATTACTAGTACATTATACAATTTTTATTCTGTATTCATATAAATTTATTATTTTTGAAGAATTTTGAGCAAGAAATTGTGGTCTAGATTTCCTTTTCAGACCAGATGAATCTTTCATAATATAATTGAAAGCGCTAAATGTTTTTATGGATGATTTCTTTGTGTTAGACTATCAAACATTATTTTATTAATTTTCCCAGACATTTTACCGAATTTACCGATTTAAGCTATCATTGGTTTTCTGAAAGAAAATGTTAACGCATTTTTATAGTGAGTTATAAAAATTGGATTTTTTATTTTTATTTTTCATTTAAATCTTTTTTTAAAAGCTATAACTTTTTAGAATTATTTAGAAAGTAATATTTAGACTTTTCTAAATAATTCTACAAAAGGATTTCCCTTTTATAGAATTACCTCCTGAATAAATTTGAAAGAAACAAATCCTGAATTTGAAAGAAACAAATCCTGAATTTGAAGGAAACAAATCCTGAATGAATTTGAAAGAAAGTAAAAATTAATTAGCTAGGCCTAAAGGGTTTAGATCATTCTAGACAATACAACATATTATAATTAAATTATACCAACTTTTTCTTTAACAAGAAAAAATTAGTATAATTTAATTATAATATGTTGTTTTTTTAATTAATATTGATCAGAAAATTTGAATGTTTTCTTTTTAATTTTAAATTATCTTTAGAGACCAATTAAATTTCAACCATTCAATTTTTTTCTAAGCTTCATTTTCATGCCATTTATATATAAGTTATGAAGAGTAATGTAGTCTTCACTTAAAAATATTGTACATATATTCGAGTGATGATATGTTTTATTGATATCTTTTACATTGACATTTATTATAGAGAATTTTACTGAATTTATAATGAAATAATCTATCATTCTATTCATTCATCATGATTAAATCATAATTTCTTTTTTTAATACCATTTGTCTTAATATATAAAAGATACAAAGTATTCAGTAATGATATACTGTATCATTCGTTATTTTTAAAATATTTTTATTATTATATTAGATTTCATATAAACGTATATATTTTTTTAAATAAAAATTCGTAAATATCAATGGCTTTTCTTCAATGAGTTTCGTTTTGTCCAAATTTGTTTATAAAATAGATTATAGGCTTATAAAATTTATAAAATAAACATATAAAAATCTTAATTTAGTTTCCTTCGATTATATGTCATTTAGGCGCTAATATTTTAAAAAATTTTTTATAAAGAATTAATTAAAACACAAATATTAATGTTTATTTTCATTTTATATGAACACGTCGCTAGGAACCGATGCAATTTTTAAAGTTCGTTCGTTATTACAGAGTTCTATTTTAAGTGCTTTATATTTTTAAAAATGTTTAAACAATAATTTTAAAAGGAAAAAATTTGTAATCATAAAGTATTTGATCTGATCAAAGTATTAGTTTATTAACAGTTTCGGAATTATTATTGTTGTTACAACTGCAATAGTGTGACGGAATTAATCGGTAAATTATTCGTCACAGAAAATTCTTGTATGATGTCTTTATGCTATTTTAACTTATTAACAGCGCATATGTGACTTATCATTATCATCATAAACTAAACAGTTGTTCCATTCGAAATTTCTTTTAAAAATGCATAATACTCCAACAAATCAATTTTATAGCGCACAAATAAATATTTTATCACGCATTAAAATTCTAACGATTATCAAGAACAACTATTAAAAATGGCTTTTTAAGCTTTATTTGCAATAATTCTTGGAATTTTTAATATTTTAAGCACATTGATGGAAGTGTCTTTTGTCTAATTTCTTTAAATTATAAAACAATAAGTTTTGATTTTATACTTTAGATAAATTAATAAAGATAAACTATAAGTTTACTATTCTTTTTAACCTAATAAGATCTAAAATAGAGACACAGAAAAGTTCAATTTATCAATGAAATATGTTTATAATATTATTTATATATAAATAATTATGCAACAAACTACATGGAGTTTATATTTATATCAAAGTTATAAAATATTTTATTTCTTTAGATAATCTTATAAATTTTTAAGATTACAACTTTTATTGCTAATCGATAGTAATTATATTATTACTGTTTATAAGTAATTAATATTATTTTCTAAACATTCTATCAAATGAAATACGAACTTCACAGCATTAGTTGTAATGAAGAAGAAACGGTATTCAATATTGCGATGATATTATATTGAAAAAAAAAAAAGATTTTAAAACAGAAGAAAAACTTTTAGTGGAAAAAATTCCTCTAAAATTGAAAGTGAGTTTCCGAAAACAGAAATGGATTCTTAAACGCTTGTTCACTCTATTTTATAACTCATATTAAATGACATTAATGTTATATATTGTGATTAAAAAATTAAGGGGATTAACAGAAATCGTTCAAATAGTTAATAACTATTTTTTTCTAAACTAGGAAAGCATTTTGAAAAAATTTAGATCTTCATATCATAAATAAAAGCCATTATTAAGATGTCAAGGATTACTCAAAGACATATTTTTCAATATTAATTCTTTATTAAAAAAAACAATATATTACTCTTATAAATATATCCAATTGCTTGTTTTCAAACTGAATAACATTATTTCAACTTAAAGAATATAAAATTTTGAGCCGAAAAGTGTAATATCAAAGCATTAAAAAAATCCAGATTTTCTATTCATGCTAAAATTTGCAATAACGAAAATATTTAATGTATATTAAACTGTTAAAATAATATGTATAAAAATATATCCTGCACATTATTTTTAAATGCGTTTCTAAAAATATTAAATAAATTATATAATTTATTTCCATTTATCATATAGGATTAGAGTTTGTGTTTAAAAATGCGGTAAGGTGATGTAGTTCATATAATTTTTTAAATTTGCAATAATAAGCCGATAAACTGTAATAAAACTAAAGAAAGTTATTTAGAAAAATACAGAAATAATTTATGTGGGGTAAATATAGGCTATTGCAAGGTTGTTCTTGAGTGTAATCACGGAAAGAGGTATTGCAATTTAACAATGACTGTCCATATCGACTGAACTTGACTAAAGTAGACGCAAGGGCTAGTCTATCAGTCAGAAGAGATTCAGTGTCACTGACCTATCTCAAGGTCTGGCTGGGGTAAACGACCAGACATCTGTAATTGGTGTAGTCAGAAAACTATACTGGCCTAACCCGTTTTTGCCGGCAACTTACCACCTAGTTTGTTGCCTGGGAAGACTGGTTTCTGTAGTCCTATCACCCACGTCCTCTATCGACTCATCTTTTTCTTTGACTTTTCTCGTATAACAAAAGAAAAAGATTCCACTATTTCAGGGAAATTTTTATGTCTAAAAAGAGCATGTTATTTTGCATAAATTTTATGAAAATATTTTAGCTATCAATATTGCATAAATGATTTATCAATAAAACTTATTTAAAGTAATCGCATTTAAAATTAAATTTCTGCAAAATTATCCGATTTAATTTTTATCGAAAATAAAATATATACAGTATTTTCAATGATTTAAATATTTATTATATATAAATAATTTTACAATCATAACAAATTTTTAAAATGTTTCTAGTTAATATTTGGGATTATGAAAGATTAAAAACAAAATCCTTAATTAAAAATAAATATTTTAAACATATTTTTATGTCTAAAAAGAGCATGTTATTTTGCATAAATTTTATGAAAATATTTTAGCTACATGTATCAATATTGCTATTTTCAATATTTTAGTAGTATTTACTTACTTATAGTATTGAAAATACTTTGAAATATAAATTTTCTTTAATTTGAAGAATTATGGAATTTTAATTAAATAATTAAAAAATTTGCCAGACAATTAGACTTTTATTGTATATTAAATATTTATCAAATAATTTTATTGTTATAAAAATTTAACTACTATAAAGATAGTTCTTGGTTTATAAGTTCCCAGGCTTGTTTTTTTTCTCATATGAATAATAAAAAAAATAAAAAACAAACATATGAATATTAATTGCAATAAATAAATGCTAAACATTCATAAAAAATAATTTCAAACTATATATATAGCTATGCAATAAAGTACAATTGGGTTTGTAGCAAAAATTCTTGTCATCTGTTATGAAATCAGAAAAATCAAAATGATGAGAGAGAAGCAGAAATATCACACCCTCTGATTTTATCAGCATATTATATAAATAACTTCCATTCCAAGATTGTGCCTAATGTAGTAGTTCCTCTGTATTAAAACTCATCTACTCATTTATCAATAACAATGAAGAATAAAAATTCTTCAAATTGTTATTGACAGTTATATGACATATATGATTCCTTTATTATTATAATTTACTTGATTTTAAAGATTATGTTTTCATTTCTTTAGATAGATAAATCATTATTTAATCATAAACTATTGATTTTGTTGGTTTTTAATTTTATTGTGATCAAACTGCATTGCTGAGAATGGAATCTTTAATTTAAAATTGTCTATAGGAAACTGATTCTTGGTTTACAAGTTCTTACTTTAAAGCCTACTCCAACAAATTAACTCATAAAGTCAAAAACTATCTATATTATATTTTGAAATAATAATTCTAATATTTGTGTTCCATTCAAGTTCTGTTATCAGTAATACAGGAGGCTTCCAGATTTACATAAATTTGAAAATTCTAATATGTAGAATATTTTTTGAAATTATAATTTAAAATAAAGTGCAATATTGCAATTTCACACAGTATTATTAACTATAAACAACTGAGTTCTGCTGCTTCTACTAAAGTGCTTGTTGTGATTTCACACAGTATTATTGCAACAATGATTATGATACAATATGCAATAACAGTTAATAATGAATATAAACTCAGTAATAAAGTTATCTTTTATGGCTAATCATTATTATAAAATGATGTAAATTGTAGATTATGCATTAAATTAAAATAGTTTTATCTCCTCTTGTAGATATGCTATATATATAAGGCATAATATTTTAAAAATATTTTATTATAAGCATTCTTCTTAAAAATTATCATATACTCAACATTTTTTATTTTTAAGAAAAAGGTTTACTATAATGATTATGTAATAATTTATGTGGATAAATTCAATTTGTTTTATTATTATTATTATTAAAAAGAAGTCTTATGTAAATCAGGGATTCCTGTACTTATAAGTTCTAATTAAGTTAAATATTCTATAATCTAGTTAAAGTGGCCCAATTACAGTATATTATTATAATAAATAACTTGTTATTGGAAATGTTTTTAATGATATGTTGATGTCATTGTAAAGAATTTTTTTTTTTTTACTAGTATTGATTAGTATATATAGTTAATTATATTAACTGTATAATTTTGCAGTAATCAGTATTATTTTCATTATAAATAATATTTATTAATAGTTATTTTAAATCAATTTTTGGTGAATTTTTATCATTATTATTAAATCATCCCAAATTCATAAGTTCAAATAAGAAAAAATTTTTAAGTCTAATTATGAAAAAAATAACTACAGTATAATGAATATCAAATTGAAGTGATTGATAACTTTTTTTAAGTTTTAAATTGTTATATTTTCTGGATTTTCATTGAAAAAAAAAAAAAAAACATTACCATTCTTGTTTGCTTGAATATATAAATAAACTCGCTTTATCCTGTTAACTAGCATGGTAGTCTAGGACTCTGAGGTTTGTTCTGCATCTCGATCTGGGAATTTAAGTAATTTTTATAAAGCAACAAAACTAACATATAAAATAATTCTTTTTTAGTATTTAATTAATTACAGTTAAAATAAAACAAAAATATTGCATTTACATCTTTCCTATATATTTAATTGATCCTTACAGTTATTTAATATAATTATTCTGTTTGTATAAAAATATAATGTAGATTAATTTGATATAAATTATACAAAATATGAATTTGCAATCAGATGCTACATTTTACTAATATTCATAATTATACCATTTTAATCAATCAAGTTCTAAAGAATTGTTAATCAATTCTTTATTTTAAAAATTTTTACTAAAGTTATTATGATAAATATAGACAAGAGGAATAAAATAATAAATATATATATTATTATTTTAACATAAGCTGAAAAGTTAGACTAAATATGAAATGCAATTTTCTCAGATATTCTTTGTTAACATTTATCATTGTTGACAAATGTATTTTATTATACAATTTATTTAGATGTCTGATCTAGTTCTTACTGAAAAAATTATTACATTTGATAAGCTAACTATTGATATTTATTTTTATAATAGAATAAGTTATCATTAAATAAATCTGAATTCCATTAATATAGTGGACATCATTTAATGATTATTAGTACAGTGTTTTCCAAACTGTGGGGCATGTCCCACTAGGAGGGCACTAGTCTATGCTAAAGGGGGCATACAAAAGAATTCACAAAAACATCATTTTTGAGATAAACCAATAAAAAATAAATTCAAATTATTATTGAAAAAAAAAAATAAGAATCAACAAAAGGGTTATAAATACATATATTCATGTACTCAAAAACTTTCTGCTGTAGCTGTTTTGAAGACAAAATATCAATATCGTTTAGTGACTGAAAAAGAATTATGAGTGACGATATCTTCATTGACACCCCGATTTGAGAGAATCTGCATTGAAAAACAAGCCCATCCATCACATTAAATATTATATTATATTAATTATGTATTCTATTTTTTGTTTTGTTTTTGTAAGATATGTTTAATAGTATTAAAAATATTACACCATTATATATATTTTTTATGTATAAGAACTTTATTTATACAAAATATGATGTAAATTGTAAGTAGAAAGTATTATAAAATTAAACTTCTTTGAAAATGAGAGGATGTATCAACTTTTCATGAAAAAAGGGGGGATACAAACAAAAAGTTTGGAAACCACTGGATTAGTATATTTTAATGATAATACTGAATAACAACAATAACTGATGAAAATAAAATTTAGCAACTACAGTGGTACCTCGGTATACGTCCTTAATTCATTCCAGATCCTTGGACTTATACCAAACAGGATGTACACTAAATGAATTTTTCTCATAAAAAATAAAGGGAAAATGATTAATCTGTTCCCATGAAAAAAATCCTATTGTTATTGGCATATTATTCATTGATGGGATTGTACAAAATAATTTAAACACTGCTTAATACTAAAACACATAAATACAAAAGCAATTACAGCAGATAAAATAAATGAAAGTATGCTCACTTGGTACTTTGCTGAGAAGAGTTGAGTGACTACTACTAGGTGTGATCAAAAAATACGGGGACTATCATTATACAAACTTTTTTTTAAACAATACTTTATTTAAATAGTATCTCCTTCAAAATATGCCCCTTCTGCATGTATGCAAACGACCAAACCGATTTTGCCAGTCCTTGAAGGCAGCCACATAAGCTTCCGGCGGAAGTGAGTTGAGTGCCGTCTGCAAATTCACTTTAATTTCTTCTACAGTATCAAAACGTCTTCCTTTCAACACTTCCTTTATGCGTGGGAAAAAAAAGAAGTCAGCCGGTGAAAGATCGGGTGAATAAGGGGGTTGTGGAATGACTGGAAGGGAATTTCGGGCGAGCCACTCCTGAATGAGAAGTGCCGTATGTGGTCAAGCATTATCGTGGTGGAGAAACCACGCACAACTTCGCCACAATTCAGGCCTTTTGCGTCTTACATTTTCTCTTAAACGCTGTAAGACACCTCGATAGAATACAGCATTCACAGTTTGGCCACGTGGTACAAATTCTTTGTGCACTACACCACGGTAGTAAAAAAAAAAAACAATCAGCATCACTTTGATGTTTGATCTGCTCATCCTTGCTTTTTTTGGTCAAGGCTCTCCCTTTTTCACCCATTTGCTTGATTGTTGTTTTGTCTCTATCCGTAAACATTATTAAATTTATATGAATATTTAAATAAATATTGAGAACATTAAAAATATTCCCGTAGTTATAAAAATCCCTACCTAATGTTTTGATGAGAGATTGATTCCCAAGCCCTCAGGATATGCTCTTTCTAATGCTTTGCGTCTTCATTATTATACCCTAATCATCATAAATTTACAAGAAGAAAACAGATCACAGTATTTTTTGTATGAAATTTAATATTGCAATGCAAAATATTTGAGTTCAAACTATACCCCTGAAACGCCCTATTCCTCTTTATAAGTATTGCTTTGCTCAATGACAATGAAATGTGTTCAGGATAACCAATAGTTTTAGAAGCTCTGTAAACTGGTCCAAGGATGAAAAGAAGTTTAGAAAATCTTGTGTGGGCGGTTTTTTGAACATATTCTTGCTTTGAATTTTATTTTATTTATTTTTTCAAAATTATTAATATCATTTTTACCGAAATATCTTTCAAAGAATTTTAAAAAGAAGGAAAAAAAAACAATTTAAAAATTAATGTGTAAATTCAGGAAATAAAAATATTGCACATAAATATTTATTATGCAAAACTTAATTAAAATTAAAGATCAAGACGAGATTCATTGGAAAGCTTAGTTGTTGTGACATCCCCATTATCGATTATACCAGTCTTCCTGTACAATATACTGCATAATATCTAATTATATAAACCAATTCAGAAATCATTAAAAAACTTTTCGAAACTGGTTAAACGAAAGGGTATGATGGGAAAACTCGAATGTTTGATGCCATCGAATGCTAAAAAGTTAACTTCCCACGTCTTGCACTTCCCGAAGCACGGTACATGCAAACCGGTCCAACTAGTTTGTATCTTCCGATCAACGGCTGCTATGGGAGGAAAGGGTTAATCCCCACCTGGACATCGGACATGTCATATAAAGACGAACATCTGGTCCTGGAAGTTGAAGTTTTTTTTGTGCTGGATTTTCCCACCTGAGTGAACTCTGATGGGACAATACTGCTCTGTTCTTCCAGATCACCTTTATGGATGATCCTATTATAACTGCCATGGTTTCCTTCACTCTTTGCTAATAATTAGCAATAAAAATATAATTGAATGTGATCAGCAAAGATATTTAGACATAAAAAGAATCATAACAGTTTTCAATTTATCAAATACTATGAACAAAAGGCCTAAACATAAGCGACAAATGCTAAGCTACAAAAATTGTAAAAAATAAATTTATTTATTAAATTCGTTGCAGTTTAAATATGGATAAAATGGATGTAAACATAAAAATAATGCAGATTATAGAAAATTTATTTTTCCGCATTCCGAAAATATTCTAAATTTAATTCTAAGGAAACTATTGCATTATTATTTGTGTAAAATGTATTAAATTAGCAAAACTACGTATGTAAAGAGCTAAAATTAACAGATGAATAGGCCATCCTTTAAAGACAAGAAACAAAAAAAAAAAAAAATGCTGAATCATTTCAGATAGTTGGCATTTCAAATAATTAATTTATTACATTGTTACATAAACAATTGCGATTTTATCGAAATATGTTGCTAACACATTGTAGGCCACGGTTTTTTATGATGATAAAATAATTAAGACATCAAACGAAAATAGAAATGTAAAAAATCTTTAAATAAATGATGATGACTACGTAAAGCAGTAATATAAAATTGTGATGATAAACGTCTATATTTACCACAATTAGAATTATTCGTCAAAAGAATTATATTTATTTCAGTATTCTAAATCTATTCCGGCACTGATTTAAAAATTCTACTATTGGATGTCGCTTAGCAACAATGCAATGCAAAATTAGAAACTTCCAACACAATTGGTTAGATTAAAACTATTTTTATTGATGGTGTCGATAGATAAATTGTTCAAACAAAGTTTGTATTATTTTATGGACTTTCCAGGGTCATTCCACTATCGTCTCCTTCAAGAATCAAATCACGTGAATATCACTATAGCAACAACTGCTGACCATTATCAGCGCTATTTTCATTTAAATTCTATCATGTGCCAAAATCAACTAATACATTGTTTTAGATTAAATTTCAAAATTTTTTGGCTATCTAAAGATAGAATTTTATTATCGAAAAAATCATTCTTGCAATATATTTTAACACTGTGATTTTAGTTTACAATTGAATTTTGCTATATAAAACAATAGCATAAAAAAGCTTATATCAAAGAAATTATTCGAATATTTGTAAGAACATTTAAATGTGTTAAATAATTTTAATAAGTATTATAAATCTAATTTCATTAATTTTGAATTCCTTATTCGGAATTTTATTGAATTCGTATTTAAAGGTGATAAAAATATTGTGTATCGATTTTGTTTATTCTCTATAATTTAGAAAATAGATCAACAAATGATATTTATTTTATTGAAAGCTAATGTGATATATACACTGAAACTGTTGTTACAAGGGGAAAAAATGTAAATAAAAAGCATCGCGTTATATAAGTAATAATAATAATTCAAAACAACTCATGAAATTTTAAAATATGCGTTATTTTGATGATATACAGTTACATTAATTACATCATAGCATTTTATCTTCAATTAATAGGCCTAGTTAAAATTTTTGAAAAAATTGAAGTTCACGATCTCAGCAAATTCCAAACACCATACAAAACAGTATTCAAACAATTTTTCTGTGCTTAACTCTGGAAGAATATTAGTAAATATTCTAAATTAATCTGTGTTATATAGCTCGGATTCACTAATTATAAAAAATACAATATAAATTTGTTTCTTAATTTACTATAAAAATGTTTACTAATTCTGAACTAATAAAACTATACTTAGTATTCTCCAGTCATAAAAAAAACTTGAGTTTAGAAAGGGAAGGCTAGTAGTCTAGACAGCAAGACAATTTATTTACAAACGTAATCAACATTATAAAGAAACGTTTATATGTACAGAAGCAGTTTTTATCAGTTCCTTCCTAGACGTGGCCACTTGATAGCATCACATAGTCAAATCTAATCCTTTGTGCCCAGAACGGCCATATTGATGTAAACGCCTTTCCAAGGTAAAATCATTTTGTCCTTGAGCGTACTGGCAGCAAAGGGTTAGTCGTCGCGTACGCTATACTCCGCTATCCCGGATGTTAAAGTCGACATTACACATCACTACATCATAACGACTAAACTATAGGTAAGTGCTAACTTAATTGACTGACTGCTTACCATGCAATGAGGCTGATTAACTTCTAAATATTATGACAAAAAAATATTAGAAAACTTTTATGTACCCTCCATTCAGAAAGACTTGTTGCTTTAGTACTATATTGATGACTGATTTTCAGTATCTATAGAACTAACTACCTGACAGTGCAAACTGCTTACGTCATCGCACCACTTATTAATAGATGCAAGTAGTTAGTGGCAACCCTAGCTTTGACTGGATAGTTAACGGAAGAGAAGGCGTCCCTTAAACTCGATTAACCAAGAGACAAATTGTACGGTTAAGCAGTACTTCCTACCACAATGGCATCTAAATACATCAAGTTTTTTTCGTAGAAAACGACCACAGAAATCACCGACTTCCTATTTACCAAATAACCAATACGTCTATTTAAGAGTTGTTGAGAGATGAGCCGTTCCTGTAATGGACAAGACACATCTTTGATCGATTTTCGTCAGCAATAATAACACCCTCCTTTTCCGGTGTCGTGACATCACTGCATGGGCGGGAACTTTTTCTCTCTCTTCCGGGTCTTTTTTGCCTATATCTCCCCTTCTTAAAAAAATGTAGAGTGAAAAAAGAAATGGTATTCATTCTTTAACCTCCATAACTCCTGCTTATTGTCTCGCATTGTGTCGAAACATGACTCCATGTAATTCTTGTCATGTCATGGATGAAAGTTTATTGAAAGTTCATATGAAATATAAATTATATCAAATAATTTTAAATTTAAAAAATAAATTCAAAATTTTCAAAAATTTTGGCTTTATAGCAGTCTTGAAATAGCATATGAGCAAGACAAAATGGTGTAGATTAAGGTCAATATAAAAAATGATTAATTGTATATAATTTTATTTAATTAAAGATATTTTTGATATATTGATATTAATATTTATTTATCATATTATATTTTCAATATTTTAGTAGTATTTACTTACTTATA
>AYEL01068661.1:0-32537 GCA_000484575.1 Olivierus martensii | reverse complement strand
TAAGTGAGATTTTGTCATTTATTGTGCCTGTTGATTGTAACTGGTTCCAACATTCCTCAATGTGTGACAGTACATTAACTTCTTCCACAACAGACTTTTCAGAGAAGCCGGCTTTTATGAAGCAATTCTGTATTGTTATTTCTGCTGTGTCATTTTGCCACACTTTTGCTAATTCTGATATACACATTCTGAGATTAATTACATTGTCAATGAGATGATCGTTTTCATTATGAAATCTTATTAAAATTTATTAGTTATAAAAAAAAAGAGAGATGGCTATTCTACAAGAATATGTTAAATTATTTTTCAAAATTTGATAAACTGCTTAAATCTGGAGTTAGATAAATAAGTATTTGAAGTATTTAATAACAAAGAATTTTTTTAAAAGTTTTCTGTATAATATAATTTTATGTCATAATATGATGCAAAATCACTAACTTTCAGGCTGCAAAGTGATGATCTATGTTTAGAATACAGTAGTACCTTGGTTAACGACGGTAATCCTGGAACGGATTACCGTCGTTATCCAAGGCACGATTCCCCATAGGATTTAATTAAAAATTAATTAATTCGCTCTGGCTCCTTCCCACAACCATAGTAAATATTAAAAATGCAGATAAAATGTCCTAAAAATATGGAAAGTATCATTTATTTATTATATTTGCTACAAAAAAATTAACATTAATAAAATGAATTGTTCATGAAAACAGTTATAATTATCAATCTTCACCAGAAGGACAATTGGGCTCACTTCGGAGTTTTTGACAAATGAACCTGTAAACACTATTTAGCAGCTTATAGATTCAACCATTATTATACAGATAAGATTTGATTTTGTTTTTTGATGGCGAACGAAAACGCACTCGCCAATTTATTGTCTATATGAACTATAGGATCTCCGACAGACTTTTTTTTCCTTCTAATAGAATCCGAAACTGCGACGTCACACTACTTGCAGGTGTCATGTAATATATAACAAACAAACAATATAATCAGACTTTGTTCTCAGAATTTAAAATAATAATTGTCTAGAAATCATCTTTAGAAACTAAAAACTAATAAATAATCGTCTAGAAATCACTTTAAGAAACTAAAAATACTGAAGTGTTGTATCGTCTAGAAATAATCTTTAAGAAACTAAAAACTAGTGAACTGTTGCGTTGGCAGAATTTAAAATAATAATCGTCTGGAAATCATCTTTAAGAAACTAAAAACTAGTGAATTGTTGCAGTGTCTACTTTTTAATCGTCTAGAAATCATTTTTAAGAAACTAAAAACTAGTGAACTGTTGCACGTCTATTTTTAATCTAGGTTAATAAATCTTTAAGAAACTAAAAACTAGTGAACTATTGCAAATCTATTTTTAATTAATTAAATAATTATTTTTCATTACTACTATATGTTAATTATCATTTAGTTAAATATATTTTTATATGATTATAACTTTATTAATTTTAATAATGATATTGTCAGATTTGAATTGATTGTAATAAAAAAAAATAATGATTAACAACTGAGCTAACGAATCTCATGATGCGATGAGGAGATGTTTTACAGATCTCTATTTTGTCGAAGTTCACATAATCAGAAGTTGTTAATCAAAGCCAGCGTCGTTAACCAAGACATTTTTTTCTTTCGACCACTCGTCGTTAAACCAAGTACATTGTTATCTGAGGCTGTTGTTAACCAAGGTACCACTGTATATTAATTATGTATATCACAATAACTGCTATACAGAACTGATCCAGTACAGATTGACAGTCTTCAGGTCTCCATGGGTATTTTTTATTAGTTGATTTTTGTGCTTTGCAATGAGAGTATAAGGAAGGGCCTAACAATTTAGGAAAATTCTAATTTTTTCAAAAAAAAAGGCTTTTTTTTTGTCAAAAAATTAGAATTTTCAAAAAGTATTTTAATTGTTTACCCAAAAGTGGCACATGAAAAATTAAACATGATTATCTGCTGTGCCATTCATAAATTTATTGAATAACTATAGTCTGCAACACCTACAAATGTGGTGATCTTTCAGGTTTAAAATTTAGGAAAGGGGCTCATTTTCTGATTTTATAAATGGAAAATCCAAAATTGAAGCTTTGTTTCTAATTTAATGTCTTAAATCAATAGAAAAAATTCATAGAAATGATAGAATGATGAATGATAGAATGTAGGAATAACATGATTAAATTATTTAAAATTTATAATGAATGTTTTTAATTATTTCATATTTAAATAGGAGAATAGTAATTCAGTTAATTTCTTTAAATAATGATTCTTGTATTAATTTAAGTTTTGTTAAATAAATTGATGCTATCTAAGTATATCTCTATATTAATCAATTTGATATATCATTTATTATTGAAATATTTTGCAAAATTTTTCTTTCTAATTTTTTACAGATATTTAAATTATTAAATCTCTTTTAAAAATATATAATATTTTTTCTCCATTTTAATTTAGAATCCATATATTTTAAGTTCTCTTGTTATTTTTTGGAAATTTAAATATTATTTTGCAATTAGATATTACATATATATATGTATTTGATATTTTTTGTCAAATAAAGTAGTCATTTGTCAATTTTACTTAGTTATTGTATTTTAACAAAAAATTATTGAAACTGCAGAATATGTTATAAATAAAAAGCTTTGATTACAAATACAATTTTATTCTTGTTTCAAATAAATAGAACAATTAATTATATAGTATGTTTCCATATGAGACATGCATGTATTGGGGCAAAGGGGAAGAAGACACTCTAAAAATGGGAAGTCATTAAAAAGATATGGATATATGCAAATTGATTTGTAATATGACCAAAGTAAATGGATATGGAGAATCAGAACTAGAAAAGCTGACCCAGATGAATTCTTAGAAAAAGGCTATAATGATAATTGTCATATGCTTAATACATTAATGTATAATATCCAAAATACTAATTCAGCAAATTAAATATATATAAGATAAAAATTTTATTATTTTTATTTTATTGCTAAAATACTAATTAGTCTTAAATTCTTTTAGGTGTGTTCATATGTGGGTTGGTCAGTTTAGGTCTCAGTGCTGCCCTGATTATTATGAAAATCTTCTGTGTGCAACTGCAAATCTCAATAAATTAGATCCAGCTGCCAAACAGGTTTGATTCTTCTTCAGAACTTATAAAATTAATAATTTTAATAAAAATTTAATATAAAAATTTATATCATATAAATGAAATATTAAGTTATCAATAAATATGATTTTTTATATTGGAATAATACTAATAACAATTTTAGAAGGTACTGTTTTAGATAGTGGAAAACAAACTTAAATCTTTAGTTTTAGATTTGTTTGCATTATAATGTTGAATTAATTGTTATAATATAAATATTTTATAATAATGTATTCAATCTAAATTTAAAATAGTTACGAATTATTATTATTATTGCTGCTAAATTGTTGATTGAGTCCAATATAAAATATCTGTGTTTATTTATTATATAAAGTATACTATGTATTAATTTTTTGAATAATATGCTTTTAGTCTACTTTCTGAAGGGAAAGTAAGGCATATGAAATCAGTCTGTCCCACACATTCTTTTAAAGTAATTCACATATTTTTCATGAAATTTGATGATGTTCTGTCATTAAAGATAATCTTGATGGCACATCATATAATCCTTTAACTTTAATCACTTAAAAATAGCAAAAGTTCAAACACTTAATATATCCTGAGCTATTTGTTGGATTTTTATGAAATTTATGATCAAGCCATTAGAATTTTTAAGTAATATTAACTAACTTTATAAATTCACCCATTTAAAAATACTAGGTATTCAATCTTAAGATTTAAATAATAACTTTTATGGAACTATTTAATAGATTTTTCTTAGATGCTATTTTGATATTGTAGATTGACTGGTAATTAGATCATCCACAAATTATGCCCCTGTACAATAAGAAAAAATTCTAACAATTGGCCTTACATAATGCTACAAATTGCATGTTTCTATTTAGCATATTTTTAAGTTATGATTTTTTTAATAAAGGAAAGTCTTTATGTTCATCAGTATTATATGGAGTACCAGACCAACTAAAAAATTTGAATTTATATTGTGGGGACCAGGAATCCCGAGTGGAGATGAGTTCAAGAATTCAACAGTGGAAAAATTTTATAACGAAATACGATAGCTATATGCATTGTATTTCAACATTCAATAGACCCTTGTTCTTTGGAACAGTAAATCAAGATAAGAGATATTATACAGGTGTCACTTCAAATTTAAAGGAAATGACACCTGAACCATTGAAAGCTAAGAAATAAACATCTCTGAGAAAGGTGATGAAAAGGTCAAAATTATATAAGAGCAAGGCTGCCTCAGTTCAAGGCTTTATTTTCGCTCCGCTTGTTTGGTTGCCATTTCTTCGATCTCTTGGATATCCATTTCGTCATTCCTCTAATTCGTACTCCATTCCTTATGCTGATTTGATTTGAAAGGCTCAAGTGTATCCAACAGAAGGTCGCCCACAATCTGATAAAGTTTCCTCAAGAACAGACAATAACAATTAAACAACAGAACCAAAATGCCTTTCTGTCACTTTCCATCAAGTTTATCATTGCACTGGTATCGTCATAGTTTATCCAGAGAGAGGATTGAGTGATACTAGAATAATGAAAGATGCAGTATCATAAGAACAAGAAACAGAGTGAGACCTCAGACTTCAATAATCCAGCAAAACGTTCTCCTAGTATTTCCATCCAACAACAACTGACCATCGTAGACGTCCATCAGTTAATATATACAGATTAAAGACTGTTACTTCAGAGACTAAAGACTGTCGTCAAATTGTGAATTTCTTTGACTGTTGTTGGAAGATTTAAAGATATCATAAGGTATCTATCTCCTTTTTGTCGGAAGTGTTAAATAAATAATTGTAAGATAGTAATCTCATCTCTCTGATGAATAAAGAAGCTGTTGAATTTTCTTTCAATGTTGTCTCTGTCTGAGTTTACCGAACAGTCTCATTCCTCCAACCTTATCTCACGCGCTGTTTACCGCTTTCAGGCCTAAAACCTGTAATTCAATGCTAGTCCCGGTGTGAACCCCACAATATGGAAGTATAAAGGCACATATGAATATGAAGTAATTATTTTATTATACACTATAATATTTTATAATTAATTGTAATTGCTAAATAATAATTTGAAAATACAGGCATATCTCATTTTTTATGGCACTTTGTTTTTAGGCAATTTGCTAATATAGTGCTTCTCAATTATATTCCATACATATTTTCATTTTATATTTCAAAATGAAAATTATCTGCAAAGTAATACTTAGAATAGGTATATAAAATACTATATAAATTAACACGTAGACTAGTTGGGCCCAGAACCATTCTAAAAAATTGAAGGTATGAGATCTAGAATCAAACCTGATCCTCCAAGATGATGTGCAAATGCTTTAAAACATGGCCATCTAGCTAAGTTTTTTAGCCCTAGTGCTATTGTTCCCTTAATGAATAATAGTTTAAATATGTTTTTAGGCTTTTATATGCTGCAAATGAAAAGATGGAAGGCTAAATATGACAAAGTTTTTCCTATTATCTTGAAAGAATCATTTATGATATTGCATCTTTCATTATTCTAGTACCACTCAACCACCATTACACTTTGATTTGAGTGTAACCAGAATTCCTGTAGCCAGGTGAAGAAGTCCAAACTTGACTTCCCTACTTGTTGCCTCTCTACAACAAAGATGTCAAATTGGAATTTATAGAGGGTTGAGAACAAGTAAATATCTAACAAGTAAGAATATATGGTTTAACAGTATGAATAAGAGACATGCATTTATAAGATGAGGATGACTGTAGAAATTTGTATAATGACTTGTGTATAATGTAACTGGAAAAACATTTGAACTATATATAAGTAATAAATATATAATTTTAAATAAAACTATCATTTCTAAAAATATACTTAAAAACTTTTTCCACATTAGTATTTGTTTTAGAGCAATGTATGTTGGTAGTTGTGCAAGTATATATGAGAGTAAATAAAAAATGCATGTCAGGGTAATTTGCAATTGAGGAAAGTTATGAAACAATAATTGTGATAACTCTTTAACTATTTAATATGTACAGTTCAGTGCAAAAAGTTTTTCTTCTGCCTCGTAGTAGCTGTGCTTGCCGGAAGTTGATCGGTTGCACAATCAGGTACTTGTACTGAGAATCAAGTTAAATCAGAATGGACCTGTCCCTTCTGAATGAAAATAGGGTGGCAGGTATATGCATGGGATGTGCTCGTCACGTGCTTTCTCCTGACAAGAACAAGCGATAGCGGCTCACAGCTGCATCGTTAAAGCTTTGGTCTACTGTCTTGAATAGCAGGCTGCCCAACCTTTTTATGACCGTGAGCTACTTTTTTCACCGGAGCGATATAGTGATCTATCGATATCCAGGGAATAAAAGTACAAAAACAGCCATGTTGTCAAATTTATTAAGTAAAATAAACAATTCTTCATAATATGGAAATATGAAAGTAACTATGGTACATAAACAAAAATTTTAATGTGATATTTGGCATTGTGTAGATTTTGCAATTGATTCAAAATTTGGATTATATGATAAAAGAAGCAATTGATTCAAAATTTGGATTATATGATGAAAGAGATAATCTTAAACTTTTTACGAATTTTTTTTTGTTGTGAATGTAAATTTGACTTTAAATCTATAATTTTTACTCTGCGTATTTCGGAATCTTTCTGATATTAATTTTCATAATTGAAGAGCATTGTTCGAAAATGTCTTTCGATATTTCCCTTTTTTGAAATAGCAACAACTGAATTACACATTGCACAAGAGCATTTGTCATTAACCATGGAAAAAGAAATCTTGTTCCCATTCATCATGGTAATTATAACTTTTAATTTTCTTTGTTCGAAAATGTCTTTCGATATTTCCCTTTTTTGAAATAGCAACAACTGAATTACATATTGCACAAGAGCATTTGTCATTAACCATGGAAAAGAAATCTTGTTCCCATTCATCATGGTAATTATAAGTTTTAATTTTCTGTTCTACGCTCATAATTATGGTTAAAGGAAAAAAATTAAATAATTGAAGAAGTTTATTTTTTAATAAATTTAACCTTTTAGTGCGGAACAACGATATACTGTTATCCGGACCTTAGTAATATAATAAAGAAAGAAAAGGCATTTAAGCTTGTACAGCATTTGTCCACAACAAACTTTTGCTTACTCATCGAAATAATCTTCATTTATTGTTTTGGATATGTTATTATATTCTACTGATTGATCTGATCTTCTATTACTTAATAAATGGTAAAAGACACAAAGAACGAAAACACCAGGAATAACCTCTTTTCTTGTTTCAACAAGAGCACAGACCACCTTTACTACATATTGTAAAGTGGAGGTTTAACAAGCGAGTTGATCGGAGGATGGTCGGAGGCTTGCGATCGACTAAAAAGCTTGTCGAGATCGACTGGTTGGTTACATTCGCATATTCTGCAAACAACTTTTCTTTGGATTAAATCTAAATGTCCGAATTAATCTTTCACATTATTTATCTGCAAATTTCCATTTTTGTTTAAATAAACTTTTAAATGCATATATTTTTCGTTGATTTTCCAATAAAATATAAACTTTGATTGCAAATTAATGATATAATTGATATGAATATTTAGATTTTAATTTTAAATAATTACGTCTAAAATTTATATTTAAATAGACATAGATTTTCAAAATGTATCATATTTGATAAATTATTAATAATAAACTATAGGCCTAATCATAAATATTAAGCACATTTAGCATTTAAGTTAATTATTATTTTAAGGTACTTTTTCCAATATATTTATATATTATGAAGCATAATCATTAGTTTATTTATTAATCAAAAATTCTTTAAATATACCGATAAATTTATACACTTAAAATTATATTAGTAAGCTTAACAATTAATATTTTTTTATGAAAAAGAATATTTAATCTAGATTTTAATTGAATATTTTTTAATAATATGATTAAGATGAAATGTTGAAATAGGCCTATATTGATTTATAGCTATATAGATCTATAGTGTATAGAAAAGTTTTTCAGCTAGATTATGAACTGTAAATTTATATAGGTCTATTGTATATGATACTTACTACCTTATATAAACAATTAACTATTTTTAAATAAATTTTATTAGATTTAATAAAAATAATAATACTGTATAACCTATAGATACTAATTTTTATTTGTATCAAGCTATAGGATTTAAAAAATGAAGATAAATTAATTTTTTAAATTATTAATAAACCTATTTAAAAAAACTAGCGTCAATTAATATAGAAAATATTAACATTTTTTATGTTTCAAATAAGTACTTTAAAGATTTTGTAATGTCATTGTTTATTGTGTGTGAAAACTGAACGAGTTAAGATTTTCCTTTTTCACTCCGGTTACAGGCGATATACAAGAAAAACAGTTATTATCAATTTAAATTTTATGTTAAAATTTTATATTAACTATAACTGAGAAATATTGTCTTTCAAAGTTATCTATTAAATAGATTTTAAAAGGAAATATTGATATTATTTGCAAATAATTAGTCTGAAACTATTGCTCTATCTGAAATAGGACTAGGCCTAGTTATGTTTTTTTAAGCATTCAATGGTACTGCTATTATTTAAATATTTAATCTTAAATAAATATGGTAGGCTATTATTTAATTAAATAAATTTTTGATATAAAATGGGATTTTTGTAAAATAATCGGGATTTTGAATTAAAATCATTATAAAATATTAAAAACAACTTTTCTTAGATTTAATTAATTAGTCAGATTTTAAGTCTGATTACTGTTTAATTCCATATTCGGAAAAAGCCTATATTATTTTAATTCAGGTAATTAATAATCTATTTTAAAAATTTCTTATATGGTTAAATTTCTAAAACAATGTTTAAGTAAAGATGGATCAAATATAGCAAGATAAGATTATTAAGAATCTAAAAAAAAGCTATATTAAGTTGTTAGATTTAAAATTATTTTTTTTAAATTGAATATTTATCTTAGAATAATAAGTTTATTAAAAGTTAAATTATGAGAAATGATTAATAAGAGTATTTTTATTATTGTTATTATTGCTGTATAGTTTTGATATGAAAAATAGTTCTTATATTAAACTATAATTTAACATTTAGTAAATGTTTTATCTTATTTTTTAGAAAATAATAATGTTTTAATGCAAAAATTTATTTTATAAGTACTGAAAACATAAGTAATTGAATAAAAGTATATCATGATTACTATGGCCTAATGTTTTTATTATTATAAAAAATCATTATATGTTATCAAAATTTCTCATCTTAATACATAAAAATTGTATAGCATACTTTTAGATCAGATTTATTCTATTTATAATTTTTAATGATTAAATTGTAAAGAATTAATATATTAAATTAACTACTAGCAAAATTATTTTATAGTGATGTAAGGAAGCCGAACAACTTTGACCTATAGGAAAAACTTTTTGCACTGAACTGTACATGAATAAATATATGAAGCTGCTACTAGTTGACTGTAAATGTGAGAGATGAAAGTGTGCTCTCTGCCACATACTGATGACACTGTTTTATTTTCTGAAAGTGAACAAGGTTTGAGAATGCTTGTTTCACGGTTGAATGAGATGTGTGAGAGATAACTTTTTATGAGAATGGATACTTGGAAGAAAAAGAGGCTTGTGTTTGAATGGAATTAGAAACATACAAAGTGTGAGATTAAACTAAATGGAGTGTACCTGGAGTAAGTGAATGAGTTTAATGAATTTGGCACACACGTTTCAGAATGAAGGTAGTATTGATGATGATGAAGCAAATCTAGATTGAAAGTTATTAATACTCTTTGGGAGATATATTAGGAATGAGAATCAAAGTGCTAGTTTGGCTATGTAGGTGGGCTGAGTCTAACATTGATATATGGGAGCAAGATCTGGGAATAATATGAAAGGCATAGAAAGAGTATGAGTTTACAGTTTTAATTTACTTGAGATGTTTGGTTAGCATGAAGTATGATTGTATCCCAAATGATCCAAGCTTGAAAAGAGTATGGACTATATAATGCAATATATATATAATTCAGTTGAGATGGCTTGGAATCAATCACTCTTCACTCATATAAAGAAATGAGCAAAGAATGATGATGAAGTAATTATATATAGAGCATGTGGATTGTATGAATGGAAAAGAAAAGCCAAGAAAAGAGTGGAGAGAACAGTGAATATCAAAGAGTATGTGAGCTTGACAGTATGAATAAGAGTGTGAAGGCCAGGAAATCGCCCCTGAATGGAGACAAAGTTGAGAAAATTTCAAAGAAAGAGGAGAGATGCTTGTTAAAATAAATATATTGAACTACGGCAACATAGCACCTCGTACTTCAATTATTGGGTGGACTTTCGTCCTCAACAATAATAAATTGCAGGGGATATGTGCATGTGTCCATTGAATAGTTGAAAAGTTGAGACCTAACTTGGCCAAGATTCCGAGAAGTAAACATCTTGGTTAGCCCTCTCCCAGGAAAGGTGTGACAGGGGTCATGGGTATTTAAGAGCTCATGCCTTCCTTGATCGGGGCTTGTTCGATTACCTTGCCTATTCTAGTTTCGTTTGCTCCTCTAAGTGCTCTGTTTGCCATTCCACTGATCTTTTCTGCCAGTTATCCTCAGATTACTCCAGGGGAAACATCAAAGTTCATCTACTCTTTAGCTAATTTTGCCACTAAATTTGCCCAAGTCTTCGAACCCCGTTGCCGAGTGGAGAGAAGACCATGCTGAACACCTCAACATCATCCGTCGGATTATCAGTATTTCTCCAGGTTCCACTGTTAGTGAAAAAAGACTAAAGACTGTGTGTGTATTGGGACTAAAGACTATTTGTAGCCGTCTTGTTTGTTCGACCAACCGGGGTGAAAATTTATTAACATCTTCGACTCAAGAATATCACAGGTATATCTCTCTATGTCACAGATTTACAATCATTGATTGTACAAAGTCTCTATGATTTAATAAAAGAAACAGTTGACTACTCAGCATTGTCTCCTTTTGCACTGACCAATTTGTTATCCATCCTTACCCATTGTGTGCTATCCACCACTGCCGCAAGGCCAGACACCTGTCGGTTTGTTTCTGATCCTGTGAGCTCTCTCTTGGTTCTCTGCATTCTCTACAAGAGGCATGCATTAAAATAAGGATGATTGTAGAAGCTTATATAATATGTAGAGATAAGATTGTATGGTAGTGATTGATCATTTTGTATTCAGTGTATTTATATAGATGTATGAATTCTTTATATGCTGTCCACTTTCTGGCCAGGATATAACTGTTGTTGTTTTTATTTAGATAATATTTTATTGTTAATCTTGACTTTTAATAGTTCTGTATGGATATAATATACTTCAGAAAATTAAACAAAAAATTCTAAAAACATGTCATTCTATATTATGTTTTCATATGAAAAGAAAATCAAATCTGCACTAAATTACTGTGAATATACAGTGAAATTCCCATATCTGCTGTTTCAGTATCCATGGTTTCACTTAACCACAGTTATCTGCAGTTTGAAAAAATTAAATATAAAATTCAAAAATATTGTAAATATTCATAATTTAAATTCACTTTATCTCATCACAAAGGCATTGTGTCATCACATCATAAGAAGAATGAAGAAGGATGAGTACTGTACAATAAATATTTAGAGAGAGAGAGGGAGACCATATTCACATAACTCTTATTATAATAATTGTTCTATTTTATTATTAATTATTTTGTATATTTTTTTATTATTTTCTATTTTATTATTAGTTACTTATTTGTGCCTAATTTATAAATTAAATTTTATCATAGGTATATATAGAATGTGTACAATCTATGACAGAAAGTTTTTTAACATCAGCAGAAAAGGTTCGGCTTTCATACACTACTCAAAAACTGATTGAGTCTTACTGTCAGTTGTTGATCGTTGTAGGCTACAATTTGAGTTAAACCATTCCATCAATTGATTAGCAATGAGGAGTGGAAGGAATATTGCATATTTAAGCGTTTATATGAAAAAAAAAGATTTCGTTTACTATACTTTGCTTTTAACTTTTATTAATACATTAAATAACGTAAAAAATATTAATGAAATAAATTAGGATCGTAACTTTACTGGCAATAACTGAATTATTAAGTAATAAGATGCGTTGCATACCGAAGTGTCGTTTAATACCGTATTTAAAGGCATGAACTAGATTGTTGAAGTTGAGTGCGAATTATTTCAAAATGCCAACTACTACGTCTAAGAGTTCTAGGTTGCTAATCATTCATCATAGGAACAACGGGATGCCTGTGAAAGACATAGCGAATATATTACAAATAAGTAGGCAAACAGTTTACAACATTCTAAAGCAGCACGAAGAGAGGGGGGAGCGTATCACCTAAAAAATCACCAGGTCATCCACGATTGATCTTCTTAATAATATCGACGATAAATGCATGTAATGATAAGTGCTGAAGGCAGCAAAGTTATCAAAGCTAATAGGGTGCATCCCGCATGCATCCTTCATAATCTGGAATCTGTAAACATGTTAAAAGCACATGTCTAAGCTATTCTATAACCATTACCTAGCGTATAATAATGTTTTACAGCAATATATTTCAATATTAAGAATTCGAAGAATAGCAAATTATAAAAAAAATTGTTTTTCAACTTCACCAAAGTTCTAGGCTTTGCCCATTAAATAATATGTTATGTATTATACAGTTTCATATTTTTATTATATGCAAATCTGAAAATACTTAAAATAAACGAACTTTTGAGTGTTTAATGTGTATTTTTTATCTTACAATTAAAAACAAATTTTATATGAAAAAATCATATCGAAATAAGATTTTTAAACTTAGAAATTTTCACTTCTATATTCACAGAACAAAAAACAAAACATTATACAATTATCTAAACTATAATGATAATGATTTCAATACTGAGTTTTTATAACTTGTAAAGAGCATAATAAAAAATAAAATTGTCTTCTGTGTTTAATAAAATGGAAAGTGAAAGAAGAATACAGATTGCATTACTCGTCAAGTACATCATAGAAATTCTTCCCGCTGTGAAATATTCCCGACCCCTATTTCTATCGCGGTAAGAACAGTCTGCTTCATTACAAGTTGCTGTGCGGAGATTTTCCAGACTTTACAATCGAAACTACTTCCTCTAATACAGCCCTTACGGTAGATGTCAAAACCTTTCTGTCATAGACTGTACAATATAGTGTTTGCTGCTCTCACAGTTTCAGATATATGCAGATAGACTTGGAATCTATTCTTCACAGATACGGGGTCCAACTGTATACTTATAATTTGAATTTTAATATACATATATATATAAATTATGCTAATTTGTTAAGTATTGGGTCTAATTAAAATAATAATTGTTCAATAAAGTCTATCTAAAAATATTTAATCGTATAGGCCTAATAAAATTTTGTAATAAATTTTAAATTATAGAGAAAAAAAATTGAAATATTATAGTGATTCCAATTTATTTACAATTTTAATTATAATCACTAGCAGCTTACATATTCTATAAATTTTATAGAATGTCTCAGGCTTATTATTCATTGATTTAATGATTTCTGCTAATTATTTAATCTAATCATTTCATTATACGCTTGTTTAAAACATTCCATGTATGATAAATTTTATTTAGTTTTATAGAAGGAATTCAATTCATTTTAAAACTAAATAATAAACATATATTTACAGTACATACAAAGTACATAAATAATCTTCGTGATTTTGATTATAAACACTTAAACTAATACAAGATAAAGTAATTACACCAAAAATTTTGTAATGTTGAGGGTTATATAATATTTAAAAAATGAAATTCAAATGTATAAGATAACTGTAAGTTATAGTGCAAACCGATAAATGTTTAGTTTATATCAGATTTTCTCTCTATAAATAGATCATAGTGACAAGAAAGCTGATTAGTTTATACCATATATTTTAAGCAATGCAGATTTAAGTAAGGAGAGAAAGAAATGAGACAATTTTTTTAGAAAATCTTTATATTCTAAATCTATATCAATATATTTTGAAAACATCCTAATTAAAAAACTTTTAAATCTTTCTCAAATCAACTTCATGCCGTGATTAAGATCAATATAATTAATAAATTCATAGTAAACTTTATTAACACTAGTAGTAACAATGACATAATCATTCAGTTCTGATATTATATCTTAATATAATGTTTATTGATTATGATTAAATTACTAATCAACTTATTTTTAATCTACACTAGATAATGAAATATGCATTTTTATATAAAATTTTAAAAAATGAATCTAAATCACTAGCCTAAGAAACTATAAACTAAAATTGAATTAAAATAATTTTACTTCAATTTTAGTTCATGCCATAAACCCATAAACTACTATAAACTATTATGAAACTATTTTATTTTAAATAAATAGATTTACTATGTAATTTTTATTTTTTGAACTGATTTATTAAATTATTTCTCTTGAAGCGTTCTTTTCATAAAATGTTTTATAATACAAGTACAAAGATATAATTAATTTTACTATAAAATGATTAAAATAATTCAATAAATAAATTTTGAATAAAAGACTATATTATAGGAACTCATTTTTCTATAATATAGCCTTAACTAACAAGTAAATACTGTATATAAAATACAAGCAGTAAACAATGTAATGTAAATTTTTAAACAAAAGAAAATATTTCAATTTGAAAATTAAAATAAAAATTAAGTAAGCCTATAGTCAAAATTATTAATAAAATTTATTTTAAAATAAGGTATAAAATATATGCTTATATTACATATATTTATATATGTAATATAAATATATTTAATGCATGGTAGCCTACTGCATTAGAAATTTTTCTGATAAAAACACGAATGTTGTGGAAATAAAATTAAGTTTATTATGAACATATAATAAATTTTATTATTCCAATTTTGATGATATTTATAAAATTATTAATGTAATTGATGTTGGACGAAGTAAATGTTTAAAGTTCATTTTTTGCATCAAATACCTCCAACGTCGTCCATTATTCGGCGATTGCAGCGCTCTCGTTGTTATTTTTTCATAATTACAAATAAGACTTCAATCAATCTTTGTCGTGTTTAATATTCTCAGAAATCCATTTTTTAAATATTTTTCTAAGATTAATTAAGTAAATTTAATAAACTCTACTAACCCGTTATAATTTATTTTATTTTAATTAATATATATATATGTATTTATTTATTTATTTTTATATTATTCAAAATTATTAAATTTAAAAATAACCTAGCGTTTATACGTTAACAAAAATGTACGTGAGTTTTTTAATTCGTAGACAATGTAAAGGAACGCTTTTGTATACTCTTCTTCACTTACGTCAGCGCCATCTGTGAATAAAAACAGAAATCTAACGACAAGTAAAATTTTGCGTGATGTAGAGGTACGCCTCGAAAATTGACTTCTTTCGTGACGGATCGTGGTTTTATATTCTCTTAACCACATATTTTACCAATAAGTTTAGCCATACATCACGACACGAATCTATAATGGCATTAAAAAATTCCCGTAGGACGTTATTCTAAATTTTTGAACTAATAAGATAACCAGATAGAATTAAATTTAATATATTTTAAGTATAAAACGAACATATTTTAAAATTACAACACGTAAAACATAAAAACAAAATTAAATCTAGATCAAATTAAATATTTATTAACTTGCTTCATACATTATTGACAACAAAATTCAGCAGGCCTTGTATACAACGGTTAAATTTAAAAATTGTTATTTTTTGGGACAAATGAAAAGTTTGAACAAAGTATTACAGTTACAAAGGCTTGGAAATATATCTTTAACTTAGAATATATAAAAAGTTTTAAAAATTATTATTTTTTAAAATATTTAAGTGTAAAACTTCATTAGAAATTTGCCAAACAAAATTCTTTTAGAACAAAAGTCTATATTATTAAAATAAATGAATAATCAATTCATAATAAGTATAATTCTGTTTTGTTTAATATTATTCAATTTATTATTAAAAATATTATTAAAATCGTTTCAATAAAAAGAACTCTATCATTAAGAAGAGTGAATTTCAAGAATATTAATCTGAACATCGTTAATAATAATTTAGTGGGGGGAAATTTTTATTTAGCATACTCTTATGTTAAAAATATAATTTTTTTATTGATTAATGATATTTACTCAATAAGGATTGTTAAGATTTTTTTGAGTTCGTTATCCTTTACAGATTAACTAGATATATATAACTTATGAACGGACTTAGGCCTAGACTTAGATTATAATCTTTATAAATTTTAAAGTGATGAATAAAGTCGCAATAAAAATCTCTATAGACCAATAGGAATGAATCTGAGATAGTCTAAATCTTTTTAGACCTATAAATATGTTCTCAAAATCATTAGCATGTGAATTATCAGAATAAAAAAACTTATGCAATTTAAAAGAATAAATAAATTAAAACTCTGCTATTCTTAAAGATTGATTGAGTTAAGATTATTAGTAAGAACTAATATATTTTATCAAAGCGAACATTTATAATTTTATATTGATTATATGTAAACTTTTTATATAAATAATGGTCGACTTATCTAGCCGAATTGTCCACCTTAGTGAATTCATTTAGTTGGATATAATTTAATTACAAAAAAAATTTCACTTTATTAATGAATTTTGGATAGACTATAACTTTTAATTAAATAAACTCTTTTAAAATAAAATCTAATAAATTAAAACTAATAGAAATTAGAGTAAATATCTTGTTAATATTTTGATTCAGTAAAGCATAAATTACTTACAAAAATGAAAGAAAAAATATTCTTGTTATGATAATTAATATCATTTAACCTATCAACTTAGCATGACGTACGAGCTATAATGTATTCACTGTTATATTAATGTGAGTTGAAATATATAATTAAAAACCTATCGACTAGATAGTCCAAATTTGGTTCATGAGCATATCACATCTAACAAGAATTGAGAGACACTCGGAAAAAAGATATATTTTCTATTAGTAAGTCAATTTTTGATATATTAAACTGTTAGTGTACAAATGGTTCTACAAAATAAAAACGAAATGATAATTATATTGAATTGATAAAAATGAAACGCTAATTATATTTCTATGTATTTATTTCTACAGTATACTATGTAATTATTTCTACAGCAATTAACTTAATATTCATTTGAATGTAGAAGCATAAATATTTTTTCATTGTAGACCAAAATTTCTGTGAACTTAAATTTCTTAGAAATTAATCATCATTAATTAATTTCATCCTTTATAAAACATTATAAATAATAACAAAATAAAAAAATTTATAAGTATTTCGATAATTAATATTGAAAATATGTAAAATAATTTATTAATTTTAAAGAAAATGTATTATAATTTATGCAATTTATTATTATCTTAAAATATTAACATTTATTGTAGGCTATAAGAGCATTTTATAGCTTTTTTATAAATATGTAAATAACATATTTATAAAAAGTTATTTATTCATTATAAGTGTATTCATTTTGATGATTAATACGATTACCAAAATCAAACAAATATAATATCATTTAAAAATAATTTCTTATAAATACATTCATTAACGTATAGTCTATACATTTTTTATGCTTTACAAAGTTTCATTTAGCTAAATTTAAATAAAACAGCATTTATTTGATAAAATTTCTTTTTCGTTATATTTTAAATAAATATAATGAATTGGCCTATAGGCCTAAAAAAATTAAAGTTATTCTAAATATTATACAAGATAATTAGAATTTAGCTTAAATACATAGAAATAGAATTTAATTCAATATAATTTAAGATTTAGTTTTTATACTCGGACAATTATAAAATCTTTCAAAATTGTCTCCTTTATTGACAAAGAAAAACGGTTCTTAAAATTTGAAATGTTATCAATTCATTAATTTCATCGTAATTAAAATCAAGACACATAGAATAACTCATTAACATTATTTGTTTAGTATTTTTATGTACATTTAAATGATAGATTTTAAAAGAATGCTAAAATTGAAAATATTTCAATATTAGCACACACTAGAATTTTATGATTAGAACTAGGCAATATTTCAGAATACCAGTACAGATACAGGTACTGGTATTCTGAAATATAACCTAATTCTTATCATAAAATTAAATAAGTTAAGGCTCTTTAGTAAAAATAAAACTACATATTTAAAAAATTTTTTGAATTTTTATTGAAAAATTTTAGTTGGCTAATTTTTATTAAAAATTCCAACTAGCTGCAAATCATTTATAATTTTTTTCTATTATTTTTTATTTTTAAATCCATCCAGCTCCATTTATCACTATTAGCCTGTTAATATAAGGATAGATTTAACTAATTAATTATTTTTTTTTTTTTAAATTTATTTAAAATTATTACCATGTCGATTTTATTAAATATGTAGTCTTATTGTATTTTGAGTAAAATTAATTATTCAAAAAGATTTATATGATTCCCGAGATCGTGATGTTATGAAAAAGACAGTTTATTAATTATCCATAAATTAATGTCAAAATTAAGAAAAATTTTCAAGTGAAATATTAATTTTTAAGAAACTGTATTTTTATTTTTCAGATTTATATAGGAATAATAACAAAAAATATAGCTTTAACAATTTATAGACTCGGTTTGGCTTATTTAGAATCATGACTTTCACAAATTTATTATTTTAGTTTTTGTATTATTTTCAGTTTATTATTATTTAATTTTAGCTAATATTAATTATTTATAACAATCACGTTATAATATGGATAGGGTCTACATATAAATATGTTAAGGAAATTAATTATAAGTGGCTTCAGAATTTTTATTTGTAAACCTACAATTTACAAAATAAAGTCAGAAGATTTACAAAGTGAAATGATTTGATTATGTAGTCTTAATTATTATTTTTTTTTAAATTAAATCAAATATAAAATTAAATTGTTTTATATTTCAAATAAAATGATATTCATTTTACTGTAAAAATACATTTGAGATAATACACTAAATTTAAATTAATATTTAAGCTTTTATCTACTATTTTAAGCAAATACAGCTTAAATATTTTGTTTGCATACATTTAAAAGTCATTTGTAGCTAAGTTCCTCATTATTATTAAAAACCATACCAAAAGTAGGATTCAAGTCTTCAACAATTGAGAAAAGAAGTAACGCCTCAGCATACTTTTCCGCCTAATTTCTATAAAATTTTCCTCTCAACTATTTTACCATATTTGAATAAATTATATATTAAGCATTTTCTGAAATATTTTTTGATATTTTAAACAGTTTAAACTTTTCCTCCTTTCATAACAGTTTATATGCTTAATATAAAAATTTCACTCAGGATTCTATATATTTTGAACACCTTCATTTGAATGATATTGTAGAAACATAATTTCACAATATTATTTATAACTTTTAAAATATTATAGCAAATATAATTAGAAATTTATTTCATACAATTACTTACTAAATTGTTAAAACAAATACTATATTTTGTTTAGACATAACTCCATATATAAACTTTATAATTTTCTTATTTTTAATATCAGATTTAAAAACTTTCAATTCTCAGCTAAAAGTACATTATTTATTGCTATTTTAAATACAAATAAGTTTACATATTTAAAAGTAAACATAGTATTAAATAATGTTTTAGTAAATAGAAATAATTAGGCCTAATATACAAATGATGTAGAGTATGTTTTTTTTTTTTTTAATAAAAACTTATTACTTATATTAAAAATGATTAAGTTAAATCCGTATCCAAGTAACTTCGCATTATTTAACAAAGTTCAAACTTTTATAGACCAAGTGTAAAAATTAAGCTTTAAACCGACTGCAGTTATGATTTATTATGTCTTCTATGATTAAATTTTATTAATTTAGATATAAATAAGTATAGTATAAATAAATTTTAAAAATTTGCAAATTTAAATATGCGGATTTAACTTTTGCTTTAATATGAATCAACTAATAAAATTAGTTTAATTTAAATCCTAAATTTAAGTTTAAAAAAACAAATATTTTATTTAAATTATTAATATACCATCTAGTACATTATTGAAAAATAGACTGCTGTATATAATAAAAAACGGCCTAAGTAAGTAGATCCTATAATAAAGTTACTCATTTCAGATATCCTGACTTTTCATAAAGATTTATATTTTACAATACCTAAAAAGTCTACTGCTTTATAGCCTATTATACTTTAAAACGATAAGTTTCTAACTGATAAAAAGGAAAAATTAAAATATTTATTTATGCATTTAAGATTTATGTGTATCATACTATATTCCTATAAATCTGTTTGAATAAATATTAGTCTATTAAAAACTTTTTTACTTAAATTCCAGTTAGTTGCAGGTTTTCCTAATTCTAGCAGCAAAAATTAGATTTTACTATTAGAATAAAAATCGAGTAATGGAATAATTTGTTAATAGTGTGAATTTAAGAAAATCGGAATACAAAGAAATCATAACTTTAATGTATATTTTAAAATAATTTTATGATTTAAATTACCAACATTAAGAAAAACTAACTCATTTTTGATGATTATTATTAAGAATGAGTTTAAGATCTTAAAAGTTTAAAATAAATTATAAACTTCAAAAATTTCCATCAAATTAATTCTTAACAAAATGAATCTCAATATGTAAAAATGAATAGGCTACTGTATATAAGGTTTTATTAACCAAGATAAAACTTTATATATATAAATTTTGAATTATCTGAAGAGGCTAAAATTATTATTATTACTTATAGTTTTTTCTAAATAAATTTAAAAATAAAGGATTTTAAATGAAAGAAAAGGAACTTAATTTATCTCTATAAATTTATTTATTAGAAAGCAATTATTCCAGTATTCATTTATAAGCCATTAATAAAGAATAGTATAATTTTATATTTTTTCATAATTTTAAGAATTATTATATGTATATATCAAATAATTTTTTTGATATTTTGTATTTTTGTTATTTCTTCTGATAGGCCTACTTCTCATAATTCAAAATTTTATTTGTATGATCTATACAGAACTTGTTTTTTATATTTGATTTTTAATCTATATTTTTAAAAATTTTAAGAATTTTTCATTATTTAAATTATTAATTTGCTCTGAAACCATGAACATATATGATCTTTAATCTCTTTAAATATTTTTAAATAGTATACTTAAACAGAAAAACAATTTTTAATGCTTATTAAATAATATAAATTAATAATTATAAAAAATAAAAAGGTAACTATTAAAATATAAATTAGTCTAATATCCTTTTGCCCTATCTTCAAATTTATAACAAAAAATCATATAAGGCATATTTAACAATAACTATTAATTGAAAATTTGTAATATAAAGCATATACTATACAATAATAAACTTAGGCCTATGTAAAAGAGTAGACTATACAGTAGTAAGCCCTAATTACTGATTAATAGACTTTGGCCTATGAGACTATTATTTTTAAGCTTTCGACTAGATTTACAGTTTCTTTCTTGCTTAAGATTTTCATATATTGAATATTTCATAAAAGTATATTTTAAATCTTAAATCAAAGTAAATCTTAATTATCTTCATTATGTTTCATAATTAGTATATGATTATAAATTTTCTGTACGTCATAATTAAAGATAAAACACAATTTATTATAGACCTATATGATATTACCAATATTTAATATATATAATACTTCAAAAAAGTATTATATATATAGCATATTATAAAGATATTATATTAAACAGTATGAACTAGTTATTAGATAGGGCTTAATTATAAAAGAAAATAGTTTTTAATTTAGTTTATCAAAACTTGAAACAAAATATTTCATGATTTTTTATATTATTCAACGTATTTCATTAAATATATCAGAATAATATATTTAATAATTATATTTGTGAAAAAAAAAATAGAATGTAATTTGTAATTGTAATAATCTTTGTGACTTTTCTAGGAATTTTCATGAGATAAATGTATCATCTTCACAACTATCTTCTTCTATGTACTGGATAAATTTTAAAAATACTTAAAAACAGTCAGCATAATCATCAAATAGACTAAGAATAGAGTACTTTGGTATAAATTTTTACATAATTATTAATTTATTTATGAAATGTACGCATATGCGATAAAACAATTATTTATAGAATACTAATAATTATAAAAAGTTAAGTAAAATCGCTAATAACATTAATAAAAATGGAATATTTTAAAAACAAGTGCAGTTGCAGTAAATATTAATAAGATATTTAATATTATTCAAAGAAATATATTTTTATAAATCAAAAAATACTAATTGGTAAACTGAAAAATATAGTAGGCTTAATTACTTTTATAGCTACACGTAGCTACTATGCCAGACAATATGTCCTTCAAAAACTATTTTTTAAAAATTATGATATAACTTTATTTAAATTTATAGACAACATATCCTCGTTGAAATAATCGGCTGAGTTTTTTCTATTGTAGATAAAGATGATAAACTTGCAACAGCAGCTGCGTCATTTGTATAGAGTAAGAGTTTCTTTCTTGCTTAAGATTTTCATATATTGAATATTTCATAAAAGTATATTTTAAATCTTAAATCAAAGTAAATCTTAATTATCTTCATTATGTTTCATAAATATGTTAAATTTTATTTAAGTAAATGACACTTCCTTAGTAGCATTAAAGTACAGTGGCTTGCTAGGTCTAACAGCCAATAGCAGAGGCGGGCTGATCGTAACACTGAATCTCTTGGCCATTTTTTTATTTTTATCAGCCATCACAGTTTGGCAAACGTTCCTATAGGTCTAAACTTAATTGTCCAATCAAATAACAGAGAATGCAGAAGAGGAGGAGATTTTCCTGTGGGGTACCGTGTGGGGCCACATTTTACCTCAAGGCACTTGTATTTGACCATCCCTGAATTCTTTCCTGTATTGAATCTAAATACTATACATAATAAATGCAATCTGTTCTAGATTCCAGTTTTTTTCGTCTTTGTTTTTTAAATTAGATTTAAATATTTATTTTGATGTTTAAAATACTCTATAAACTATTGATTATAAAGTAATTGGTGGCTAAGATTCAGTAGATTTATGATATACGTTTACAAAAATATAATTATAGGTATAATATGATAAATATTTCATTTAAACTGTGTGATGTGTCGCATTTAACTCCAATAAATTCTTAAATGTATCATAAATTTAATAGTAAAATAAAGGCATTTTAAATAATAAAGACTATGTTGAAATTAAGATTAATTCAAATTAAAGAATATTTTAAATTTTTAATATTTAAGATAAACTTTTCGATTTAAATTTGAGTAATAACATATATATAAATATTAGATATAATTTAATTTAATCACTTTTTTTCAATTTTAATAAATGTAAGCTTGCTCTATTCAAATATGTTAGACTCCATAGATTGATTACAATGTAGCCGACCCAATTTCTCGCATTTATCAGCTGCATAACTACGTTTTGAATTGGCGACTAAAAAATTAATAAATCTAATTCCATAATTTTTATATTATATATTTTTGAAATTTAAAATTTAATATCAAATAATTATATCATAGTAAAAATAGATTTTTATTGCATAATATTATAACTATTGATAAATGTTTTATTCATAGGATAAACTATAAATCTATTATATATTTAGATATATTTCTTATTTATTTAAAATATAAACTTAGGAACGCACCAATATTTGATATATTAAAACTAATTCTGAAGCAAAATTTCTGTCTGTAAAACAGAATTCACATTACACAAATTAATAATTTGGTTATTTTATTTTATAAATATTTATTTTATACATTCGATAAAGGATTTATAAATTTTAATCACGTAATAAATCGTTTTCCAACACGGATAAAACTTGAATAATTCAATAAAATTAGTTTAGATAAAATATGATTTGACTAAACTTTGATCTAGTTTACACAGATTCGAAAAATAAACATAAATTTGACTTCTTAAACTTAAAAATCTTTTAGAATATTTGTTGACAAACCTAATTATAATGCACTACTAGAATTTGTATAAATGTAAAAATATTATAGACCGACAATCTTAGTAAAGCTTTACATTTAGAATAAATAGTTGCGAAAATAATATAAATACAGTAGGCTATTTAATGAACAAAATATTGTACATTATTTTTTTTTATGAATATATCGTAAATATTTTAAAACACTTCCATATAGGAAATAAAATTTAATCCATATAACTAAAAACAAATTTTAATTAAGTTTAATGTATGAAAATTATATCAAAGCTCTATACTCTCTATAGGCCTAATAGAATAGCTTATAATTTCTAAGCTTAGTGATCACGAATGCAAACATAGTGCATTCTATATCGCTTATTAAATGTAACCTATTTGTTATTCCGCTCTAAATTCGGTCAGGACACCGCTACTTGAAAAATTAACTTAAGCCCTAAACAAAATTCATATGGATGCAAATTTTGTTTAAGGTGACACTTTTTAAATAATTAATGTTTTGATTATTTTATAGAAAAATGTTGATTTATTTATATTGAAATATACTTTTATTTATACAATATTTTATAATTTCGAAATGAAAAGTAATGATTATAGATGTAGGCCTATACAATAATATAGCAATATGAGAATACAGTAGTTTGAGTAAAAGTATTTAAAAGTCATGTTTAATTTAATTTTATGAAAATAAATTAGATTTCATCTTTGCTAGAGTCAAGATTAGTTTATAACGTTATGACCTGCTCTATATTTTGTTGAACACAATTGGCATATTCTATATCTACTAGATATAACATATATTAATGATAAAAAGAAGCATTTATATAGTTATTAACAATTATTTGATGAAAAAATTATATTAATCATTAAGTCTATTTATAGCATTGCTTTATTTTATAATAAAAAATTGTCTTTGTAGTATTATTGCAGTAATATATTCTTTTAATATAATAAAAATGATTATTTCAGAAAAATTGAATAACTAATTAAAAATACTATTATTATTCATAAAAATTTTGCTCACAATGAGGCTTCAATTTTACGGAGACTATTACAATTCCTAATTATTTTCATCCTTGACTCTTTAACATATTTTTAAGATTGTGATTTCAACTATTGATCCTTATTTTCGATAAAAATAATTTTACTAATTAAAACTTTTATTTTGCTTATTTTCACATTTTCCAATGCTACCATAAAATGTAAAAAGTTGGAGACTGTTATCATTAAGTTTAATTAATAAATATAATAATAAAATCTACAGGAACCATACAAATTTTCAGGATTTTAGAAATTTTAAGTTTAGATATTTGTATTTTATAAAACATAAATAGATTATTATAAGTGTTATATTAATTGAAATTATTAATCGCCAATATATTAAATTAGTTGGATAATTGATGAGTTTTTTATTCTTGAATACTGTATTGAATAAAATTTGCATTTGAATTTAATGTTCAAAAATGAGATTGATATCTTCAACCTGCAAGATAAAGAAGATTTAAAATTAAATTCGAAACTTGGTATTTATCGATTCACTTTCTAATTTGTATTTATATTAAATTATTTGCATACAGATATAATTATATTATTGCATTTTAGATAATAATTAGGTCTGCTTCTTAAAATTTAATTTGAAGACATCCGAATTCCATTTAGTTCTTTATACGCTTATAAAAATTATCTTTTTCATTTATTTTTTGAACGATAAAAGTAATGTTAAAATTAAATTCAATAAACTCGTATTTGTAGGATTCTTTTGTCTTTTAAATCTTTCGTCTGTAACCACAAATCTTTTCTACCATAGATTATGTTAGAAGTGAATTTGATTTAGAGTAAATTATTCTCTTTCTTTTATAGAAATCAATGTTTAATTATGAATATGATATTATAAAGACTAATGATTTATATAAAGGTGAAACTACTTTATTGAATATCTTAACTTACCCATCATATTTAAATGCAATACGTAAGTTAGACGATCAATTTATTTATTTTTTAATATGTTTATATTAGTGATAATTAGTTCGGAATAATCCCTGATACTCGGATTTGTATTCTAATGCAACTTTATAATTGATCTCACTACAATTAAGTAAACTGATGTGACATAAGTCTTCATTGAATGCGGGTTATAAACAACTGAAAATACAAATAAAATATGATACCTACGACGTTATATATTGTTTACTATGCAAAGGCTATACATGAATAGGCGATGATTTGTCAGGAAGTTATACCCGTAATCTATGAACTGGAACTATTCCAAACAAAATACCTTTGACTTTTATTTTTGTAATGAAGAATCGTTCATTGCATAAGCTATTTAGTGTAGAAAAAATTGAGTTCAGCATTTGCAATAAATATAAAATCCGATTTGTTGAAATATATACAGTACGTATATGCTGATAACTTACATATATAGTAAGTCTAGACTAAATGAAGAATCGTTCATTGCATAAGCTATTTAGTGTAGAAAAAATTGAGTTCAGCATTTGCAATAAATATAAAATCCGATTTGTTGAAATATATACAGTACGTATATGCTGATAACTTACATATATAGTAAGTCTAGTCTATATATATATTATATATATTAGGCCTACTACTGTATATATAAACTATTTATATATATTAGGCCAACTATAATATATATGAAATATTTACTATAGGCCATATATAATTTTTATTAAAATAACATTCAAACAAAGTGATTGTCTAATTTTCATTAATTTAGTAGTAATTCTGAATGAATAAAAATAAATTTGCAATTTATAATTATATTTAAGAGAATAGAGTTCTCTTAACCGTAATTAAGAGCATAACATTTAAGAGAATTAAATTTTGTATTAAAGTTTTCAGCTTATGTTTAAATTTTTCTAAAAAAATTCAAACAAAAGATAGTTTTCAATTGAGGGGGAAAAACAAATTAATTACCATGAGATATTCTATATATTTTAAAGTTATATAAGATATAAAAAATTATTTTTGAATATTGACCGAATAAAAAAAATTATATCAATTTTGGTATGAAAATAAGAAATTTAGACTATTAATATATAATTTAATTTCAATTTTCAACTTGTAATTTAAAGTGAATAGAAATAGACTCCAATACATCTTAAAAATGGCAATTATTTGAAATTATCACAAATTTTAATTACAAAATTTGTGATAAAAAGTTAAAGAAATGAGGATTTAGAACAAGATTCAATATAGACTACAGTATTTTTAATTGATTGGAAATGAAATATGAGTTCGTTGTTTATAAACTACATTTCTTTTACCTCTATTAATAGGACTGTATTTTCTTTAAAAATTATGAATCTTCACTTATAAGAAATCTTAAAAATGTTTTTGGTAGTGCTGGAGGAAATAAATTTTTTTAAAACAAAAATTATACTTCAACTATATCATAAACCTGCTTACTAAATCTTGCATAACAGAAAAAATAACATCTTAATTTATATTCTGTTATATAATAACGTCTTTGAAATTTTATTTATATAATTCATGAGGCATATATCTTTTTTTTTTTCGTGAAACAAAATTTTAAAAATTCAATTGATAATTTATAAGTAAACCTATAGTATAAAAATAATCTGTAATTCAAAAGAAAGTTATGTATGTATAGAGCGCCGCCATCTTGTACAGTCATGCGCAGAACGATCGTTGTGCGTCACAATAAAACTAGCTAGTGCTGCTATCTAGTGGTGACAGTTTCCAGCACTTAATTAAAAAATGAGTCGCAACTTCGATTTGTAACTTACTTATTGAATTACCCTCGTATATATCTAACTGAATAAAAGGAAACTAATAATAATAATATAAAAAAAACATTTTTATGTTTTTTTATATATCTAACTTTCATGCATTGTTTTTGTTAGAATTATATAAAATAGTGAAAAAAGAGAACACTAACTGATATTCTACTTTGAAAAAATGGTATAACTTTGCAGTAAAGAAGTAAATATATATTCAAAAGCAAACAAAACTTCAAAAAATTTTTTACGTATTAAGTAACAGAAAATTGTTTGATCCCATTCACCTCAAATTATCAAGATTTTATTCACTGTAGTAATAATACATTTGTAACTTTTAAGACTGTCCCTTTAGAATAGAGGTGGGCAATTATTTTCTGCCAAGGGCTGGATAAACAATCTTCAGGATGAAGTGGACCATATAAAAATTGAAAAGTAACTAAGGGTGAATTTAATCTTAAGGTGCCATAGTTATGTACAGGTGTCCCTTGCTTTACGCAATTAATTGGTTCTATAAAATAATTGCATAACACGAAATCACGTAAAGTGAGTTGAATTTAATATGGGTGAGATAGGGATGGGGATTTCTTCAGAAGGATAAAAAATGAAAACTCTACATCTGTGAGCAAAAGAAATTTTAATGAATGAATTATTTAAACTTATAAATAAAATACACAAATTTTAATGAATGAATTTAATTAATACAATGTCATAAACACCTAAACACTTCATACTTCTGACAGTCTTCAATCCATTGAAGAATGGATTGGGTCTGGTGAGTCTGGATCATAACTCTCTTGCTCTTTTAAAGTTTCTGCTATGATAGGCTGATGATCTTCAACTTTTTTAATGAAGCAGTCAAGACTCAACTGATGGGCAGCATTCTTCCTCTTTCTAAAAAAGCTCTTTGTAGCAAGTCAAAGAATTCTGAATTTCTCTCGCAACTTTGGCACTTCTAATCTCATTAAAATCATTTTCTTCAATTATTCTGGCTCTCAATGTGTTTAAAAAATTCATATCATTTGTTTTGTTACAAGCTGTTTGATCTGCTCAGCAACAAAGGGCTTCTAATTTCTTTCCATCATCATTCGTGTTGTTTTCTATTTCCAGAAGCTCTTCATTAGTGAGCTCTGATGAGTAGTACTCAAGTTTATCCACATTTCTCTCATTTACATGAGACAATTTTTAAACAAAAATTTTTTTTATTTAAAAAGTTAATTTACTTTTTAAAATCGCGTTATAGCAAAAACGTGTAAAGTGAGATCACGTATAATGAAAGATACCTGTAATTATTAACTGTTATTATGTAATTATGTAATGAAATTATTGATGATAACATTAGCAATTCTAATAATAATTAATAAAAACTACTTTAACATAAAATGATTACTCACGTTCAAGAAAGATTGATTCTTCCACAAACATATTTCTCTCACCATCACACGGGACAAGAATAATGGTTTCATCAATTTATCTGCACACGTTCTTATCAATCTCGCTAAAGTGTGTGTTATCACTTTTGTGATAATTTCACAAAGAATATATTTGTGTATCAATATTATTTGTAAAATATACTTTTCTTGTGTTATTTTTTTAGTTTTTTTTTGTATGCAAAGAGTTCAAAAGCATCTGTAGAAAATATTTTTTTTAATTAGAAACATTAGAAAATAATTTGTTCTACAAATTAATAAATTCAGATAATTTTCTTTAAAAACAAGTATTTTATCAAACTGATTGATTGCTAACAACCTATTACATCAGAATGTTACAAAATATAGATACTTATGTAATTAATTTTGCAAATACAAATTTACAACTTAATGTGAATGTCGAAATTTACTATGTTCATAATTAATTATATCATCAAAATTTGGAGTAACTCAGTAGTGTACATGTACACTAGCATCAATATTCATTATTTTACACTACACAGTATCCATTATTTTATTTTTTCTTTTTGAGTAAAATTTTACATCTGTAAAATATTATTTGAAAAGACTTGAAACTAATGTGTTTTAGTTTATGCAGCGGGCCATGTAAGATGCCTTCGTGGGCCAGATTTGGCCCACGGGCTGCCTTTTGCCCACTCCTGCTTTAGAAACTGCTTTGCATTATTGGTGACTGTTTTTAATTTTAAAATATTTTTTAAAAGTTTATGATTAGATATTTTTCAACAGAAATAAAATAAAAAAGTTGACGAGTATATATAAGCAGTAAGATGGACAGTATGTATAGAAATAAATATTTTATATATAATAGTTACAGTAAAAAGTGTTTTAATAAAATAAATAATTTGTACTTTTGTATTTCTTACATTTATAGTTTTTGCAATTTATAATAATATAATACAATATTTCTCTAGTTAATAGTAAAAATTTATTGTAATTCAAGATAATTTTCTCCAGTTTTTCTCTCTTTTTTTGTTAAGTTATCAATATAAATAAATACAAGTAAAAAGTTATGGCTTCAGACAGCATTAAATAAATGTGTTAGTTAGCAGATGGCATGCTAACTAATACATTTATCTAATGTCATCTGGAACCATAACTTTCTCTATAAAAGCAACTGAAATTAATATGAATATTATAGATAAAGAGTAATATTTTCTGTTTTATCTTGTTTTCTCATATTTGAAGTGGAGCTGGATAGTTATTTTGATTGATTTCACATGTATTAGATACAATGTTAGATTTGTAAAAATTTAAAACTTGATCATATGCATATCTATCATTACTATTAATATGTAATGATTACAGTTCTTACTCTAGAACAGTGATGGTACATCCAAAATCTCTTCCATGCCAAAATTAGGAAGATCAAGGATCTATTCTGGATTCTACTGGTAACATATATGTCCTGAGACATTCTAGTGTAAATACTAAAATAATTACCATAGTAAAACACAAATATTCACATTTGTAAGTATAGTTTTTATGTTATCTGAGTCATATAAGTTATAAAATACTGAATTTTAAAATAAAGATAAAATCAAAATAGAAAATGCTATAAAAGTTTGTGTATTTCAGAGATTAATATTACACTATTAGCATTTAAGTTTATTTTATTTTATTTTATGTTTATATGAATACAAATTTAAGCACTTGTGAATTGCACTTTATAAAAATTTGCATGCCTGTAAAATTTAATGCATGTCAAAATCATCATACATGCCATTAATTTGCCACCACTACTCTAGAATATTGATGAAAATTTGGTACATGAAATGACCATACAATAAGCAAATATTGCAAAGTCGCTACTTTCAAGATTACCAATAATAAATTAAAATCAACCTAACAGTTCTAACGATTCTGCAAATCCAGAGTCCAGCCTGAGCTCAAGTCTTTTACTAATTCCTAAAATAAATATATCAAATCAAAAGCAAATCTATCAATAGTTAACGTCTAACTGACAAAAACAAAGTTAGAAACTTATACTAATAAATTGAATAGTTTCTCCAAACAACATTAAATAATAAAATATAAATTTATTTGACTCAAAAACTTACAAAAAGTATATCCAAAGCTTTATTTAAGCAATAATAAAGCACCAATCAAATTATCAGCAAATCTTATTTAATCAAATTCAAGCATCCAAAAAATCAATATTAAACAATTCTAATACCTCCACCACTGATACAAACTTAATCCATTGATGATGATCTTTACAAGAAATTCAAATGTCACTATTCAGCTCCACTTCAATACAGACACCTCTTTGTGTCAGTTGCTGTGTATGTTTTTATACCCGTGATTTACTGTCACGAATTGCTTCATTTACATAATGTCATGCAACAATTTCAAATTTATTAATTTACAGAGTAATCAATTCATATCATTCTCTTTACAAATTAATTATGTACTAAACAAAACATTGATAAGAGATCATTCTTATATTCTCACATCGGATCAGTGGTAAACTTATTTAGATTAGATGAGGTCAAGAGCCGAGAGAGCTTATTCGGAAGACAGATTTCCATTTCGTAACATGTGATTGCTAACTACTGAGACAGAGAATGTGGAAAGTGAGTTAACTCTTAAACTAAAATATAATACATTAAATAGTACTGAAAATAATGACAGAAGGAACACAATAAAACGATAAATAGAATAGGTCAAAGTTAACTTCTTCACAGTATCATATACTTCTTTTAGTCTTAAATTCAAAGTAATATCTAAGATAAAGTTTGTTGAATAAAAATACTTAAGCCTGTTCTCACATGCACCAATGGAAGAATGGCAAAATGACCTCATCCTTGTCATCTAAGATAAAGTTTGTTGAATAAAAATACTTAAGCCTGTTCTCACATGCACCAATGGATAACAGGATTATAGATAGAATGGCAAAATGACCTCATCCTTGCCACTAAAAATGATGGAAATGGGATGGAATGAAGACTTCAGAAATTTTCAATTATAAACAACTAACGTACAGGGGATAAACCATTTTGCAAATTAATAATGAACAATCCAAACTTCCCCTGGTGGATAAAGTTTTAAGTTATATTTTAGAATAATAATTATTTTTGATTTTTAATTATTTATGATTAAATAATTATTTATTAATAATTATTTAATCATTAATTCAATAGATGGTGGCACCGTAGCTGTAATTCAAAAATAATTATTATTCTAAAATATAACTTAAAACTTTATCCGCCAGGGGAAGTTTGGCTTGTTCATTATTAATTT
>AYEL01068659.1:0-107262 GCA_000484575.1 Olivierus martensii | reverse complement strand
ATTTTAATATAAAGTTAGTTAAATAAAATTATTTCATTTAGATATCTAATCCAGAATTAATTGAAATTATTAGAAAAAATGTTCGATTAAATCAGCCTTATGCAGGAGTTTTTTTGAAAAGAGAAGAAAGGTAAATTTGTATTATATATTAATAAATATTTTTTGCATTTAATTAAAATATAATTATTTTAAATATTTTAAAGAATTTTTTCATTTTTATAATTCTTAAATTTTAAAAAATTGTTTGATTGTAAATGTTCATAATACATTGGGACACATTGTGGTTTTATTTTATTTTTCTTAAATAACTATAAGAACATAAATATGATATAAAACAGAACATAAATATGATATTGAAAAAGAGAGAGCCACTACCGCTTTGGCGCAAAGAGCTTTAAATAGTAACTTAGATATAAATTGGGACAGTGCAAAAATCATTAAAAAACAAGAAAATACACTTATAGGAAGGTGGGAAGAATCTCTTGCTATATTAAAAAAGAGGAAACAACCGATTAAACCTATTAACAAATTAGACCAGGGAGAATTGAGCAGTGCCTGGAAATTTTGCCTAAATTAAATTAATACTGAACATTATTTATATATAAAAATACATTTCTTCATAAAAAATAAATTAGAAATCTGTTTATTATGGCACATGCTTTTATTTATCTTTACAATCATATTCAATTTTAAATTTAAACAACAACGAATTAGAACAGAATGAATTTGGATGGATAAAGCTGAAGAGGGATTATAAGAATTCCGAAAGCGCTTCTTTGAACTTTTTAAAAGCAACTTATCTGTAAGTAAATTAAGTCCTGCTAATTGGCTAGTTATATTTAAATATTTATATAAACTAAAGCAAAATAAGCAGTGAATGAAAATTTAGTAACTATAAGAAGTCTGAACTTTAAATTCATAATAATCACTATATCTAGGAACTTTCTGATTTATTTAAGATTTTGGTAATATTGCATGAATTAAATTTACTTCTAAATTGTCATATAAATGTTATGATAAATTAAAAACAATATATTCTGTATATGTAGCTTCCTTACAAGCTAAGATAGCAGATAAGATTATCATATGAGAGACATTTACAGTTTACATTATATTGTAGTTATGACATACAATAATGAATTATCAATAATGTTGTTAACTTTTTTTGTAGTAGTTTAGTAATTTTCATTGCAAATCCTAAAAATATTTAAAAATCATGTTTATAATTTAGTATTGAAAAGTATCATTACCAATTTTTCATGAATATAATCATGTAAAATTGCAGCATTGTACTTTGTAGTACTAAATTATAAAGGTGATTTTTGAAATATATTTTGTCAGTTTATTATATAAAGTTTGATTTATGTAAATTGGGGAGCCAATCCAATCCAATGTAACTCAACCATAAATATTACAATGTAACAAATACAGAAAAACTATGAATTAATCATAATAATTATGAAAACTGTCATATATTGTCGTATAAAGTTAATTAATAGTATTTTATAATTATTTAATTATAATCATTTTATAATTTATTCATTATGTAAAAATTTTTTAAATTTATGTTGTATTTAAAATGTGATATGTAATATTATTCATGTTCTATTGAAATTCGAAAACTCAAAACAGAATTGAACCTGATTATGACATAATATGCCAAAAACGTTTGTTCATTTATAAATTAAAGTTTTTTCCTATACTGCAGTAAGTGTTTCAATTTTATTTAAAAATTAAAATAAAGTGGATAGCAGTAGTTAAAGTAAAGGAAATTGATAAAATAACTTTATTAGTTATTCTTTGTTTTTAGACAATTAATAATTACCAAGTTTGCTAATTATTTGCTTGTTTTTTTAATCTTAACATTCAGTTGTATTTTTATCATGCTATTTCTATTATGTTTTTGGTCATTTCTAGATTTTTAGGTTTAGGAATCTGAAGTAGTTTCTATTATTAAAAAGCTTGTTAATATTGAAAACAAGCAAAGACTTTCATTTAATGAATACAATTATAGTAAAATCATCACTGTTAGTTGGATATTGATATCATAAGAGACAATTTGGCAAGTAATTTGAAAACTTGATTTAAGAAAATATACTAATTGAAAGCTTATATTTGAAATTAAAGTTAGCTTACAGTCAAAAAACTAAATTTACAGTTTTATATGAAAAATTTAAATAAAATTTCGTAGTTCAAAAGAATATTGTCATAGTACAGTGGTGTCTGGCAATTCGACACTAATCTGTCGCCAAAGTAATGTCGAATTGCGGGACAATAGTTTCCATATAAGACTATGTAAAATAGATTAATTCGTTATCGGTCCCCATTCCACTCCCCTATTGGGGGAGGTGTGAGAGATAAACTATATTATTTACTTTATTATATGTGTTTTACTATTGTATATCCTAAATTACAAAATACACTATTTTATACACAATACAATAGATACACTATATTATTTACTTTATTATATGTGGTTTGCTATTGTATAATAATATTTACTTTATTATATGTGTTTTACTATTTTGTATAACACACTAAATTACAAAATGCACTTTATTATATGTGTTTTACTATTGTATAACACACTGAATTACAAAATATTTATTATATGTGTTTTACTATTGTATAATACACTAAATTACAAAATATACTTCCCCTAATGGCTGAGGTGAGAGAGACATAATAAAGTAAATAATATAGGCTAACTTACGGGTAAGGTGAGAGAGATACACTATATTATTTACTTTATGTTTTACTATTGTATAACACACTAAATTATAAAATACACTATTTTATATACAACACAATTTATTAGCCCTTGGATGTTGGAATGAAGTGTTCCGGCAGACATGCTAGCACCCATAATCTCTTTCTGTTGCAAAACCTTGCCACAGTTCTCTTAGGAATGTCTTACTTGTGTTCCGGCAGACATGCTAGCACCCATAATCTCTTTCTGTTGCAAAACCTTGCCACAGTTGTCTTAGGAATGTCATACTTGAGTTACATTTTAATTGTTCTACCTTCCTGCACTTTGCCTACAATTTTTTTTTTCATCTCTTTGCTCAATCCAGTGTTTTTCTTTTCAGAATTCCTTTGGTCAGTTCTCTTTGAACCTGTGTTCTTCTTTTCGGAATTATTCCTCTGGTCAGTTCTCTTCGAATCCGCAAGTGTTGTTCTTTTCGGAATTATTCCTCTGGTCAGTTATCTTTGAATCAACTCATCAAAAAAATAATAATAATTACAAATTTTTTACTTTCTGAAAAATGTGAATTGAAAATTAACACAAACAACAAATGGGCAAACACCAAAGTAGCCCAAAAAGAAGTGACATATAGCAAAATGACATCACACAATTCCATGCACGCGCATGCACCAAACCATGAAACTCAAATGTCGAATTGCAATACCGACGAATTGCGGGATGTCGAATTGTGAGGCACCACTGTATTTATTTTCATAAATGTGTTCACACAAAACAAATACACTCAAGAATAATTCTCAATAATTATTTTCAAATAGCATGCACTCTTAATATAACTGATTCCCTTCTATCAGTTATTGAAGTAATCTTGAAATTTCATATCACTCAAGAATAATTCTCAATAATTATTTTCAAATAGCATGCACTCTTAATATAACTGATTCACTTCTATCAGTTATTGAAGTAATCTTGAAATTTCATATCTTAATTAAATAATTTTATTAATTTGCTGTTATCAGTAACATTATTTTTATGGAAATTGAAATAAATGAAAAATTTTATTATTTTAAAAATTTAATTTTATGAAAAGTGATTAAATGTACAGTAAGACCCTGTTTAATGTGGGAGATACATTCCAACAAAATCAAGCGCTAAATGAATTAGTGTTAAATGAGGTTATGTTACATGTAAATAATGGAGATAGATGAAACAGGACAGTTTATATTTCATGAGTACAACTGGGTGGGTGGGTGGGAAAATTGTATGCATGCGTGTGTGTATGTGTGGCATGTATTCTTACTATGCATCCTCATATCTATTTTTCTTTCACTAGCATCTCAAATTGCATTATTCATATAGAATTCATACCACTTGAAAGTAATGCAGTTTTAAAATGTATAATACTATTAAAAATTACTTTGTTAATATTCTTTATTGTTCCTAAACTATGGCATTTTTGTAATATAAATTTAAATTTATTATTATATTATTTTTTTATTATTATTGTCATTGTCATTTTTTTCTTTCTTTTTTTTTACAGAAGTTGAAGGGAAATTTTTGAAATTATAATATTTTATCTTAAATCTTTTCTCTAAATTCTTTAACACGTTTCTGCTCAAGGCCACTATTGCGAGTGTGAATTATTAAACTTGTCACAACTACGAGCTAGTCAAATTAAATATATATTATAAATATGTGTAAACAGTGTAATGTATATTTCCCTTCAACTTCGTATCATAGTCAGTATTGTGTTTATACTTGAAGGCAATAACAAAAAAACAGAAGAGAGGGAGGAATAACACAAAAAATTATTTTTGGAGAGGTTGAGCCTCTACGTCAGAATTAAAATTTGGGTGCAATTTGCAAATTCTAATTTGGTCTTTATAATTTCAGTGGTCACATTTATATATATTTATTTATATATATATATTAAAAACCTACATATATGTATATATAAAGTACACTCATTATCATTTTATATAACTTGGGAATGAGGTTTAGAACTAGCTTTTTATGTCGATACGTCTTCCTTTCATAAAAAACAAAATTAATAATAATACCATACTTTAAATTAGTAATACTTACAAAGATTTTAAGCAGCTGGCTGCTTGAAACAGCCAATTCTATTTTGATATTATTGAATTGGATTTTTCATTCTCTACCTCATTCCTAATCGATTAATGGTATATTGTTATGACTTTGACGACCGTGCGTATTTTCGAGTGATATATACGTGAGTTCGGATTTGTCCATTTCCTACATTGCCAAAAATTTATTATTATTAATTTTGCATATCATTTGTGAAGAATAAGAGTAAAAAGACGTTCAGCACCAGTAGTCAAACAACATAACAATTTTCCAAGCTTGTGCCATCGTTAATGTAAAATGTACGTCTTATTATTGTATTTCACTATACTGTGCATATCTAAAAAAACAAATGTGATCATGGTTGTGTAAATGTGTTGGGGGCCATAATTGTAAGATATGTTAGTTTAAATTGTATGTATCTAGGATTAAGACAATAGAATATAAGTTTATCTTTAGAGATTTTTTTTGTACATTTGAGGTACAAAATATATCTATATGTTAAGGGTTTGCTGTGTATGAATGCTGCATGACAATCTGCATGATTTAGACCAATAAAATTATCAAGTGCAGTCTGTTAATCTGTGGTGGTGTAATTTTTATTCAAGTTATATTCCATTACAAAAAAATCTACAAAATAATATATATTGTAAAAAATTTGACAAGCAATAAATAAGTATAAATGTTATATAACTACTTGGTAGTTTAAAAATATTGATTAAAATGCACATTCATCTGTAAAAGTTTTAAATTCAAAATTTTTAGTTGTATTAAAATTTTTCCAAAAATTATAAAATTGCATTGTTTCTCATTCTTATTTCATAAATTAAAGAATATTAAATGCTGCAATAACACCATTAACACGTAAAGTTGCAAAAGCAAGTCGTTTACTTCATAAAATTAATAAGGATCGTTTGTCGTTAATATAAAATGGTATTAAGAAATATTTTTTAATCATCATTAAAACTGTTACTCGTAAATCAGTCAATAAGATTTTGCAATTTATAAATGTATTTAAATTCTGAATTACATATACAAATAGGATTTTTTTAATACATTTATGGAAAACTTTTTTTTTTTGAAGCATACAATGTTTAGAAATTGGTAAAACTCGAAACAACGGAAAAATGAGATAAAAAACAAATAAACAGAATACAGAGAATTCATATTTACATTTAATTCTAGCAATATACAAAAAAGATTCACAACATTTATTTAATCCAGTTTTTATGGAATGGATGGAATGTCATATTATTCAGATGTTACAACTTTTAACAACATTACAGCTTTTTTAAAAGAATTTCGCTAAAACAGGACGGTCTGCTTTCATTTTTTTTAATACTGCAAATCATAAAAAAATCGTAACATTGTGTAGATTTTTTTTGTTTGAAAGAAACAAATTTTGTACATTAACGTTTATAATTACCCTTTAATGCAACATCGATCAAATAATCGGAGCCGTACAATCAGGATATCTTTTTGGCATAAGTTACATTTTACTAGATTTTCACTTTATAGACGAAAACGTATAGTATAAGGCTAGAAGCCGATGCTTCGAAATTTCGAGAAACTTTATACAAAAGAATTTAAATGCAACCAAGATACAAAAAGTTATCTTGACTAGGCCATTGAGACTAGGAAGCATGCAGAGATAATTGGAAAATTTTGCCTGCATTTGAACATCAAAAAATTTTCAAAGATTTGAAAGTCACACTTTTACTAACATCTTTAAACTAGTATTTAAATAGAGTCAGTTTGATTTCCAACAAGTTTCAAACTTGCTAGAATCATTCTCTTTTAAAGAGCACACATTTACCTGAGAAACTCCCATAATTTAACATTAGTTATTATCAGCAAGGAGTGCCAGTACTTAGTTTATAATTAAGTTCAGTGTTATAAGATGGTAAACAACTTTTCACTTTCTCCCTATCCATTACTGCCATCAGTCCCATAACTTCCGAACTATTTCGGCACTTGAGTAAGTCCGGAAAAACTACGTTCTCCGTGCTGGAAAGTCTTTGACTTTCTTCGTTATTTGGAATGCAGATGTCGTTCATAATTTGTATCACATCGGTAGGAAGTTTGTCACTGGAAGAGCGTTGATGACTCCTGTAGTATCTGTCTTGACGATACCACTTTTGCATTTCGGGTGATTTAGGGGAATAAGTTTTGGTATCACCGTATATGTGTTGGGAAAGAGCGGGGCGTGTTTGGCGTTTCAGAGTGAGGGATTCCGTTACGTACGAATTCTGATTGGGCCCATAGTTCAGCAGTGAATGTTGACTTAAATCTGATCTTTCACTACAACACCTTTCAAAATTTTGATGAATTTTGCTGGCGTAATAGCGGTTTTCTGGTGTTTCCAAATGGCTTTCGATTGACTCGTAAATATGGTCGATGTAAGGACTACATATATCCGAATATGGTTGATAAGGAGAACTTCTATACCATTTATCTTGAGGCCAGTTTTGTAAAGCTGTACTATTAGAATTTGATACATAAACTTCGGCTTCGGAAGATTTGCTAAACCTCTGCATCATTGGCTGTATATTGTATGAGAATTTCTTTAATTCTTTAGTAACGTTAGGAGCTAAGTTATCTTTTTCAGCTTCCTGATTGTTGGGCACTGTAGTATATGGGAGACCTAAATAATAACAATTTTTAATAAATATAATTAATATTAATTAACAGAAAAACAAACATGAAATACCTGGTGTGGTGAATTTGAGCACTATAGAAGAATTTTCTTCTTTCGGTAAGCTCCAGGACTCCGGAGGTATCTTTAAGAAGAACAGTATTAAATTGTTAATATTATATACTTGAAAAACTCAAATATTTTTTTCCTTGCTTTTTTTAAAAGCATCAATTCTGAATTTTGTTCTTGACATATTGGGAATTCTACTATTGATGGCGAATATTGAATAAGGTTTTCTAAATAAAATAATAATTCAACTAAATGAAATGGGACAACTTTTTAAAATAAAAAATTTTGAGTTGCTGCTATTTAATAAAACCATAAAAAGGAAAAATGCATTTTAATCGAATACGAAATAATAAATAATTTGTTATTGCTAAAAATTCATGCTGTATAATAATTTTTAATATAGAGATAATTAAAAATTTTATTTTTCATTTAGTAGCACTTTATAAATTTGTGTATATTTCGATCACAAATTAATTAACTATATGGTGGAGTAGCTCATAATAATATCACTTTTAATTTGGAGAATTTGAGATTGATCTCATTTTGTGAGATTAAGATTGTCTTGAGTAAATAGCATCTGCAGTTCCAAACAATAATAACGTATTTTGCCAAAATTATTATATTTTGACATTACATACAAAGTGCTTCATTTTATAACATCATATCAAAATTAGCCTGCCTCCTTGTACATGTAAATAAGACCTCTGTATAAAATATTTTACTTAGGAAAAGTATTTAATACTATCAAATTTCTCACTTGATTCCAGTTCATTAATATAATCTCTTGGACAATTCTTGATTTTAGCCAATACTTTTGATAATATAATAAACAACTCTTGTGACTAATAATAATTTCATTCATCATTTTCAGTTTATAAAACTACTCTGTAGCAACATTAGTTTAAAGATTGTGTGTCTTTTTCATAAACACGGGTCACAAAAACATATGGTCTACTGCAAACTTAACTCTTGTGACTAATAATAATTTCATTCATCATTTTCAGTTTATAAAACTACTCTGTAGTAACATTAGTTTAAAGATTGTGTGTCTTCTTCATAAACACGGGTCACAAAAACATATGGCCTACTGCAAACTAAACATTATCACATATATGATTAGGGGTGACATCTGAGATTTTTGTTGTGGGCCCAACCATTGAGTCTCAATATGTCACATAATGTGTCCAATAGTGCGGTCTAGTGGCAGCCTGCGAACTATCTATCAGCCAAAGCAATTGTGCCAAAATAAACTATTTTATATATAATAATAATTTGTTATTTAAAAACCTTTGTCTGTTTTTGACCTCATCTCAGATGAGGCAATAAAAATTTTAAAAATTGTCTTTTTATTTAATGTTTGTATTTTGTATATGTAATGTATTGAATTTTGAATTTATTGTGCATTTTTTTAAATAAATGCTTAATGTTTCATATGACTTTTTTATTAAAGCAAAGCGATTACACTTTTTTAAATGAGGCCTCGGACCACAGACTTGTCACTGGCCCGAAAATTTCTCTTGGCGGCCCTGTATATGATACCTACTATTACCATTTCTGTTTGAGTTTTTAAGTTGATTCTATTTTAATTTTAAAATGTAAATTTCATTCTTCAGCATTGTATTGACAATGAATATCTATGAAGATCCATTCCAAATTCTCTATTTTGATAAGTAAAAATGGCTAGCCAAGTTTAATTAGAATGTCACGCCATATGATATTGTTAAAATTGTATAAAATTCCTCTCTACTGTGCCACTTTCTATTGAATGATTTTTATTTTTGATAAAATTAATATATATATATACACAATTAGTATATTTTAGATAGATAGAAAATACTAATTGTGTATCTAATTAGTTGATTTGTTTAAAAATTAAAAACAAAATATCTAATTCTCTTCATCATTTTAAAATTTCTAGCTCATTGGTATAATTGCAATTTTGTAACAATTCATTATTCTAATGTGAATTTATAATACTTTACTTCTTTTATTTCATATTATCATCATTCAATGTGATGATCATAATAATCAACTATATGTTTTAACTGAAGTTTCTTTTATATTTTTTAGCTACAGAAAGAAATGAAAAGCTATAAAGCACACTTAAGAAACAAAGTGAAAATAAAAAGATTAAATGCAGTAACTCAGTTCTGTTTATGTTTGTAAGAAATTATAAGAATGCATGCAGAACATTGATGCAAAGAATTACTAATTAACTGTACATGCAATTCAGAGTACTAAATAAATTAGGATAGTGTGCATTATCATGATAGATTTGATTCATTTAGCTCTTAATCCATAAAAATTTGTTTTTCAGTGGAAAACAAAATAGAACCATGCACTGGCAAAAAAAAAAAAATGAAAACAAAAAATGAAAATCTACAAGTGCAGGCAATACCTGAAGGAATAGGGCAAACAGAGGAAGATATCAGAGGGTAGGGGATTGTACCCACACTATGTTGGCTTGGGCTGGAAACTGCAGGAACTGTTCCATTTGGCTGATGACTAGTCAAGGCATCTTCGGATTTTGGGCTGTAAACTTGAGATGATAGCAGGCCTCTTTGGTGAAGAAATTTGCACAATTCTTCTCTAACCTAAATTTTAAAGATTTTGCTTTGATGAATCTATTTTTACAAAATTACATCCTATAATAAATTCGTTCTGTGAAAATTCTCTATATTTAAATTATATTAAAATATAATTTATTTACCTTTCCACTTCCAAATGAATAAAAAACCACAATATATATTCCTTGCAAAATATTGACCACCATAAAAATATATGCTAAAAAGATTGTCTCTCTGTTTGCATATAGTAAACCTGTTGTCCAAGTCAGAACCAGGAGGCAAAACAAAATGATTGCCAATCGAATCCAAGATCTGAAAATAATTCTGGAAAATTTTGAATTTGTCTGGCATTAAGAGAATGTTGATTATTGAAATTTCCTACTCACCTTATGCTTGCCAGTTTAGCTTCTTCTTTACCTTTGATAGTAGTAGTAATATTTGAATGTTGACACATGATAGAAATTGCTATTATTAGAAAAACAGTTCCACCCTATCAGTTGAAAATTAAGATTAAGCATACTGATGCCTTTTAAAATTTGATTAGTATCTTTAAAACTATACTCACAAATAATATTCCAACGGCAGGTCCGATGAAGCTGTAAGTGAAATAATTATCTGCTCGAAGCCAACAATACTTTTCTGTTCCATAACTATAAGGATCTACCGTAGCCGATATAGCAACAATTATAGCTGGCACTCCATATGCGAGAAGATAGTACCAACATCCTCTGGACTTTTCTGGTTCTACTATTTCTGTTAGCATAATGTAATATTGAAAACCTTCCAGTGAAGCCCAAGCAAATGTCACTAGTAAAAAGTAATGAAGGAGACCAGCAATAATACTACAGATAACTTGGTAAGAAGTTTGATCTATTCCTCCAAGAAATATTATTTCAGATATTAATAAACAGAGAAAAAGATTTCTATGTATTATAATGTTATCCCCTCTTAGATTCCTATAACAGAAGAAAAAAATTAAATCTTTTTATAATCACTTTCAGTTAAATAACTTAATTATATTCTACCTTAATAAAAATAGTAGGAAGACTGTTATAAGCAAACACAAAATGCTGATAGTACATCCAATAGTTATTATTATTCGCATCATATCTTTATGGCCTTGATATTCCTAAATAAATAATTTTTATTATAATTTATTTATAAAATTAAAAATGCTATCTATAAAATTGATAAATTTTTTACCATAATGGGTCTAACATCCATAATTACAGCAAAATTAGTCAAATGATCACAGGCACAGATGGTGTGAGTTTTATTAAAGTGTTGTACCCAGCAACCTTGACCCGACCATTCTCTAAAAGTATATTGCATTTTAAATACATTGTAATTTTCTGTAGAAAGAATTATAAATTTAAAATAAATTATATTCTTAAATTAATAAATCACATCAAACTATCAGGTTCTGCTATAAAAAAAACAAGGGATTCACAAGCACTTGTGAACCCTTTGTTTTTAATAAATCACTTTTAAAAAAATTGACAAAGAAAATTACTCTGCGAAAAAAAAAAATTTTTCCCAAATAAGACACTTGAGACATCAATGTTGTTTTTAATTAAAAACATTGATGCTGAATTATAATCCATATTTTATATTAATTTCAAATTTGTCACATTCTAGCGTATCAGGATTAAAAAAAATTCTAAGAAGTATTTTTTTTACAATTGTAAGTAATCTTGGTAAAATGAATTCATAAAAAAAACGTACCTTTCGTGAAAATCCCAATATACACAATAAGGATTGGTGACATTATCTTCCTGTAGTATAATGCATCAATTAGGAAAGAATTTATGATAAGAATATGATTTTATTATTATTTTTACCTGTAAATGTTTAAGAGTAATGATAACTGGTTGGGTTAATCTAATCATTCCATGTTTACCAACAGACGCTGCAATTACCCTAGAATTAACAATTCTTGTAATGTTTTTTGAATTTTCATCTATTGGCGATAGATCACGAGAAAGAGACCGAGGATGGTAGGTGAATTCTGGTTTTAAAAATTCTCCAACTCTACTATAGGCCATGAAAACTACTTTAGCTAAACCTGCATCAATATATTATAAATAATACATCAATATATTATTACGATTAGTAAAATTTTAAATATTTAGTTAACTTGCCATGTCTGGACATGTCTGCGAGTGCTTGAGCTGGTAAGAGAAGTGAATCTTCCATCCTAATCCAAGCAGTGCTCGCATTGTCGTCTTTAAATTCTTCTAATATGGGAAATTGCACACTTTTCAAACTTCTTGTATTCAATACTTGTACAGATAATACTGTTGAAAATAATAATAATAATGTAGCAAATGTAAAGATAATTTTTATCTTCATGACTACTAAAATATACTTACACACGTTATTTTTTGCAATAGTAAAAGAATCATCCTGTCCAGATGCATCAGCCAGAAGAAGAGCACTTTCTTCCAGTTCACCGAGCAAAGACGATGTTACCTTTCTGCGATCAGAAGTACTCAATTCTTCCCACGCATCTATCTGATCGTCTTCTAATAAATTGCTGACAGTTTCTAATAATGACTAATAGAGGCAAACTATTTAAATAAATACTGTAAATAACAGAAAGAAAAGAAATGAGAAAACAAACCTGTAACAGCTCCCTTAACACGTGATATCTATGCCACATATCCAAAAAATTTTCCATACTATCAACAGTCCTAGTTAAAGTCTGCTTGATTACATCACTGACATCTTTTAAATCCTCACTAAACACTGCTTTATTAACTGTCATGAGTGCAAGTTCTGTCGCTACACTTATTACAGACTCGCCTTCTTCCATCTAAAACAAATATTCTATATAATACAATTCTAGTTATGCTAAATAAATATTATTTTTGCAAGACTATTCAACAGCTGAATTATTTCTAAAAAGTTCACAAAGATGAATAATAAATTTTTACTTTTATTGTAAAAATATACTTACTCTCCTCTTCAGATTTTCTACCCAGAATGATTTACATTCTTGAAGATCAGGAACATCAGAAGACCATCTGATTGGATCCATACCACAATGCCATTTAGCCATGCCTATAGAAAACGATAGAATTAGTTATAACTAATATTTTACTTATGTCATATTCTCACAATTATGATCTGAATATTTCTTCTAGTTTAGTTTTATTGGATTTGGATTTGGTAATAATAATTCACATAAATAAGTAATGAAAACAGTAATTATACGACCTAATATGATGGTTTTACTATTGCTTTAGGATAAACAAATGTTAAAGATTTAATTTTTTCATGTTAAAAATTTATTGATTTTATATGATTCCTTTGTGTTATATTGTTTGAAATATAGATATAATTTGTTTCTTAAATTTTTTTATAAAAGCGTGCAAAAGGCAACTTTAAAAAGTAAACGATTAATACCGTATGTATCCAGCTCTGTCTACAAGACATCACCTCTCACTTGTCAGTGATTAAAATGAGATTATCATATTGGGTATTCTAGTGTAAATGCATTACCGTATTGGATTCCTTACTAACGTGTAAGTAAACTTAGGACAAGGTTCTCTGGATTTCTAGTCGATGTTAAAAGGAAGTACACTTTACATAAAAATGAATTTTATTTATCAAATTATGTAAAATAACAGCATAGCGCTTAACAATGTAATTTCAGCTTAATACATCAAAAATATCTAGTAATATAATTGATGAATTTCTTATAAACTAGATATTATTTACGAGTTTTGTCTTACTTTATATTTTTTATTGCGGAAATCTCTTCGACTAACAAAATATCTAGTAATATAATTGATGAATTTCTTATAAACTAGATATTATTTACGAGTTTTTATATTTTTTATTGCGGAAATCTCTTCGACTAAGTACTGTACAGCGATACTATTCATCTTGCAGATTACTAATGGTAACTTTATTATACAGTACTTAATCGTGGAAAAAGAGTTTTAGAATACAAGATAATATAATCTGTAGATTTTTAACTTTATTTAATATTCCTCTTCTCTCCCTTGGGAGAAGAGAAATATTATATAATATCTTTATCCCTTCTCTCCCCTGGGAGTTGTTTTGAAAATTTTCCCTCGAACGCGACGCATAGTTCGAAAATGGTGCTAGGTAGATTAGCCTGCCGGACGGTCTTGGGTCCCATCGCAGACCCTAAGGATTGATAGTCTCTCCCCTGGGAGTTGTTTTGAAAATTTTCCCTCGAACGCGACGCATAGTTCGAAAATGATGCTAGGTAGATTAGCCTGCCGGACGGTTTTGGGTCCCATCGCAGACCCTAAGGATTGATAATGGGCACCACCAAGACAGTCCCAATTCCGTATAAGGAATCATGAATGAGCTTCCAGTGACGGACGTAGGCAACCGTAATTGGTACGACAAGACCCCTTTAATCTCCTCAGTGGCGTATCCAAAATCTTTAGTACCCGGGGCGGTACTTTTTGGCCCCCTCTTCCCTTCCAAAAATATCTCTCTCAACTTTCAACACACATTTTCTTAAATAATCTTTAAGCACTAAAAATTATACAAATATCAGGTGAATAGTAATGATATTCCATACTTTTAGTCCCCATTCATCTTAGTGCTTGAGGCAGACCGCTTCTGGGTACGCCACTGAATTTTCTTTTACGCCAGAGTCAAAACTCAAAAGGTAGATGTATTCGTTTATATAATAATAGAATCCCAATTGGATGAGTAATCTGAGATGAATTGTGGTTCATCTCGTGTTGGTTTTGTTATTTTTTCTAATTTGTAATTTTTGTAATAAAATGTTTCAAATTATACAATAAAACAGTTATAAAATTAACTCTTTTATTACAAAAATAAAAATGATAACAAGGTGAAAGACAATTCACTTTTCAAAAATGATAAAAAGTCATTTAATAAGTAGGTTTAACTGAAAACAGAGTGAATATCATCAAGTTAATGTATTCAAATCCACTTTATTAAAATTTATCAAGCTTTCCATATAATTGAAGTTTTTGATTATCCTAGGTTTTCGATTATCGCCTAGAATAATAGAAGGTTCCGGAATATCCAGAGTAATTTTACGAGTCCAAATTACTCTAGATATGTTCAGCATCATTTCGAATAATCTGGACTCTACTGGGTAGTTCTCGACTTAAGACCACTGGTATTTATGACGGCGATGTCATCGATAAATTCTGTGATTAGTCAATGTGACTGACAGGGTTCGAGTCCCTAAGTGATGGTTTGATATACAAAAAGCATCCTTTTTTGTGTCTATTTTTTATATTTTCGCATTTCCGAGTTACGACCGCTCAGACTTACGATCAGGGTTCGATCTGAATTCGATCGTAAGTTAAGGACTACTTGTATCGTATGATGAAATTATTAGGGCCCCAGCAAAGTATTGTTAAAAGATAGTGGAGCGATTACTATACAGTATTTTATATTTAAAAGCAATTCTGTTGCTTCACTGGATAACAGTAAGAAAAATAGCTACTATATTACGAGTCACGGTATATTGTTAGTTTGAGCTCAATAAAGGCAAAAATTATTGTGATTTTTATTTGTATAATCTCTTCAATCAGATTATATATATATCAAATTGATCTTGATATTTATGAATTTTAAACTTCAAATTTAACTTTTGAAGCTCCTCTACCTGTGGGGCTTCAGACTGGCGTTTCAAGTGCCTGTGCGTAAGCACGATCCTACTAAAATAAATATATTATTAATTATTATATATTATTATGGAGAATATTAACACAGATTTCTTTACATCGATAAAATAAAGTTCTATAGTCTAATTTTATTAAGTTGCATATTATTTTAAATCCTATTGAAAAATATATTTAGGATTATTAGATACAGCTAGAATTTAAGTTGTGTCTGCGCTTTTTTTTATAATTTATCTTATTTGATAGAAAAGTTTCCAATTACAAAGATAATAGAAACAAAGTTCTGGATTTAATTTTTTCACTTGTATCTTTTCTTGATTTTTAGCCTTTTTGCTAAAAGTAAATGGAGATATGAAATCACTATTTTGTTTATATCTCACTAATGACTTTTGAACTAATTAATTTCATGAAATCTGGAAATTCTACTGTTAAAAATAAAATTTCTGAGATACATACTTAATATATCTTGAACTATTCGCATTTTATGAAATTTAACAAGATCATGTCATTGAATACGATCTCGATGACACAAATTAATCCTTTATCTGTACTATTTTAAAATATTTGACTTGAAATAACAAAGAATTCTAATAACTTTTAAACCACAGTATTTGATTGAATTTTTATAAAATTTAACATACTAGTTAGGCTATTAAAATAGAAATTTTTAGTACCACTGACTCTCTAGATTTATTTGTTTAAAATTGCTGGACATTCAATTTTCTGATATTATTCTGTAGTAATGATAAATGATGAGAATATCTCGTAGATTTAATAATGCTTTTATTTTACATCATTGACACCAGATGGCAGTAAGCGAGAGAAAGTAACACATGACTCTCTTGTACTGCTCTTTAATAATATACTGTATTATACTTAGGTTATTACAAAATTTATATAAATTAATTGCATTTAAATATTACTCACATAACATTGGGTATCAGATAATATAATTATAATTATATTAGGACTGTATTGACTATAAGATTACAGAAATATTTATTAGATTTCTCTGGATTCAACTTACAAATTATGCTATTAAAGATGATTTTGATGGCAATGCCTGACTGCATACAGCAGAGCAAGCAGTGTCGGCTCTAAGTACATTAGCGCCTATATGTTGCTCTCTCACTAACTGGCACAAATGCGCATAATAGACAACCATAAAATGTATAACGAAAACATTTAGTCTAATATATTTCTTGTCATACAAAATAAATTTATTTATTAATTTATATCATTACAAGCTTTAATTACATCTATACTTTTTATGCTTTAATAATGGGAAATTCATCAATAAGATCGTCGATATCGAGTTGATCTAAAATTTAATTTTTTATAAATACACCGAAAGAACTACTAAACGTTCTTAGATAGTCATCTTAAATAATTTTTAATTAATTATCTTTAATTAATTTTGAAAAAGAGCTGTCTTCCCATTAGCTGCAGATATAAGAAGTGCTAATAATAATCTTAGATTGTACGTTTTTTTTATAAATGGAGATTTATAAATGATAAATTTATTTCTCTCCTCATAAGAATCATTGTTATATACTCTTCATATAATCACAACAATAAAAAATCCCGACATTTTTACATATTTAAAAATTTGCCCTGACAGAAATTAATGTCTGTAAAAAGAGGATGTAGAGTATGGTAATTCTAAATTTAAATTATTAATGGTATTAATTTAAACAAATTTTAATACTCTGACAATAAGCGTCCCTACGCACTGCTTAATAAATTTACTGCCCCTGATAGATAACATGCAAATTGTTGCAATCTCTAACCGGAACATATTGGAATATCCACTCTATAGTCCGGATTTGGCTCTGAACGATGTTCATCTCCCTCCAATCTTGAAGGAGCACTTATCAAATCATCATTTCCAGTCTGATGAAGACCTCAAGGTAGCTGCTTCAAAATGGCTGCAATAGCAGGGCCTATGTATCTGGGATAGATAAAATTCATTACACGCTGTGATAAATGCCAATGTCAATTTGCAAGATGACTATGTTGAAAAGTAGTATATCTATTATACTTTGATAGACAATTATAAATTTCCAGAAATGAAATCTTCTCTTTAAATTATGTTCAGTACAGATATAACCTGGTTTTGAACGATCCTCATTGATAGACAATTATAAATTTCCAGAAATGAAATCTTCTCTTTAAATTATGTTCAGTACAGGTATAACCTGGTTTTGAATATTTAGAATTGAAAAACAAAATTATCAAAGACTGGAGTTGAAACATAAATAACAAAAATCAGTTTTAATTTAGAATACAATTACATAGTAAACAAGTATCAAGTCCAGAATTTTAAATAAAATTAAACAAATTAACATCATTGTGAGTGCTTTCCTCTAACAATTAAAATACCTTCCAAACACAACAGAACCATCTAAGAATTGTTTACTAAAATAATAAACCTAAGATTTGCTAATTGTAGGTTTTAATATTCAAAGATATTTTTGAATTAAAGGATTTGACAAAAGAAAACAACACTGAAAAATATTTATTCTAAATTTTAATTTTTAAATAATGGAAAAATATTAACGTAAATAAAATATTAATATTTTTTTAAATGAGATAATATCTTAAAATATACAGTAGTCTATAGTACTGCTAGAATAATATCAAGCATATGTTCAAAAGTTCAAATCTATTGATAAATTCAGTATTTACAATAATGAAAATATTAAGACTTACTTGTTAGTGCATTGGTATATAAAATATCTAAGCTGGGTAAACACTGAATTTCCTATTTGCATCCAAAAATTTTTTAATATTTAATTTTATCAAAAACAAAGAAAAAAATTGCTTATTAAAATGAATTCTCCGCATCAAATTGGCAAATTTTAGTCTTTTATAAACACAGATTATTGTCATTTCAATAAATCAATTATATTAATTAAATAATAAAAAGAAGTGAAATAATGTAAGATTGCCATAAATGTATTTAAAAATATTTGCAGTATAATGAATATACAATATATAGTACTCTATACCATAAATGTATTTAAAAATATTTGCAGTATAATGAATATACAATATGATATAATCAGATCCGGATTTGTGTATCTAAACTATAACATTTAAGAGGCTTCCTAAATTGTATTTTATTTTTTAGTGAAGCATGAAATTCCTAATAATATGAGGCTCTAAGCTGTAGCTAACTAGTTTATACATTAAATCGACCCTAGATATAGTCTATCTTAGCTCGGTCAAAGGATCACGTGTCTTTTTTTTTTTTAATCTATTTATGACGTAATGACAAATGCCGTTTTTCTCTCAATGAGTATTAAGCTACGAGGCATACCAGTGCCACCAAGGGATATCCTTACTTCTAGTGAAGTCTGTTCAGATACAGGATGGGCTCAATAGGTTGGCCCGAACTCTTCTGGTGGCATGGAATCAAATCGTCTAGGATAAAAGCGTATTGGACATTTTTATCTGGATGATCCAGTCCTATACTTTTTTGTCAACAGATGGCGCCACTTTCCAATCTCTTGTTTATTAACTGATGGGATGAAACACACTCCACAGATTGGGTGTCTAACTCTAAACCCTGAGACAGATAAAGCGATTTTATAGAATCGATAGCCGAGTCGGAATGACATACCTTGTTATTTAATTGTACTGTATATACAGACATTTAAACAGCAAGCCCGCTGAGCAGTTTACAAAAATAATTTGTATGGAGGTAAATTTTTTAATTATAATCAAAAATTTCCTCAATAAAATTGACTACAAGGCCAAGTTAAAACAAGTCTTGTTTTAACTTGGAACTGATTAGGAAGCAGGTTGAACTTTGTTTTTATCTTTTGACTACAACGATTGCACTTTTACAATGTTATGACGTCATATCGTTCCTTGACTGAAAGTGAAAATAGGTCTATATAGAGTACGTCGTCTGACACGTAATCGTATTGGTCACGATGCGTGTATATCGAGTAGCCCACAGCGTCGTGTGCATAGTTGGGAACGTGTATCGAGTCGACAAAAACCGCTTCATCTGTCTTCGACCTAAAGAGAAGTCAGTTGAGGAAGGTTAGGTTCTAGTCTCCTTGTCTCCATGGGAGAGATTAGAGGATGGGGATCGACTAATCGGATCTGGAACCCCCGAATAAATTTTACAAGATGTGGTACCCTTTTTTTAAAGATAGGCTACTCTTTAAATAAAATAATTCTTTTAGATATGCAAATCTTAAGATTTACATACACAGTACAATGTAAAAAACATGCAAAAGAAATTCAGAATCAGTCTAAAAAAATTACTTTAAATTTCAAAAATCTTTTAAAATTTCGAATTTTATAAAGGGAAATCAGTTTTTAATTATTTTACACTGATAAAGAGTAAATGTTTTCTTACACATTTTTATGAGATTCCTATAAAGAATGATCGTTTGTAAAAATTAATCTCCTTGTAAAGAAATTCTGAATTCAAATTATAGAGAGAGAGAAATTATTACTTTTTAATATGTCAATATCGTTTGAATATTTGGGCTTCACAAGAACAGATCATAAATGCACAGTTTATTATTATTAATTAAAAATTCTGAATTCAAATTATAGAGAGAGAGAAATTATTACTTTTTAATATGTCAATATCTTTTGAATATTTGGGCCTCACAAGAACAGATCATAAATGCACAGTTTATTATTATTAATTTAAACAATTTATCAAAATTCAATGATCGGAAGTTGGATGTAAGCGGAATTTACTTACTTTATGTTGTTCATATGTTTACTAAAACCAATACTGTAATTCATAAAATTAATCAAATTTAATAACTACCTGAGGATCCACCAGGGCATTTTTGAATAATATAATCTCCTCCCCTGGTCCAGTTCCAAAATAGATCACGTGATACTATCGGCATACAGAATCCTTCGCGAAATTCGAAATTCAAATCGCTATTTCGTATCGGCTGCTTTGGCGTTGGTTCTATATAATACACCAAGATGAAGTTATAAGCGAAAGTGTAAGAAAAATACTTCTAACGATTTATCTATAACTTACCTTTGGTAAAAGTGTCTGTAGTGGCTACAGAAGTATTGGTATTAGCTATAGATTGCTCAAGATAAGGACTTGTAACTGCCTCTAACGTCATGGAAGATGAAAGAGGAGAACTCGAAGGATAAATCATGGTTGAAGTTGGAGTGGCATTTTCCGTTCTCTCAACCGTTGTTTCATTAGTATTATTACTCATATTTAGAACTGAATTTAATTTACTCGGAGTTGTACCCGAACCTGTAATATTTATTAATATTCTAATATAATATTTATTAATACGGTACGCGATTGATTAAAACAAATAGTTACTTTCACACTCAATAGATGGCACGATGATACAGTATATGATTAAAATATATAAATCTAACCTGAAACACAGTGATATTGCACTTCTAAGTACTTCAACGTGCCAGGGCACGGATCTCCAAACATATTACTAGATACAACTACGCTGCAACTAGGCTTTTGACTGCACCTAGAGAGATGATAATTATCATTCATCTAGAATTACATTTCGACTAATGCATCTCATTACGTACCTGTCTTGCATTATCAGAAATGATCTGTACGACATGCAGTTGACACTCCAATCCAAATTACCATGATCGTTGCATATGCTTATGCTAAATCTTCCATAATTGGCCCGAACTAATCTTATGACTCCGCCATTTTCACAACCCACTCTCAATTCTCTCTCTTCGCACGCGTAAGTCGTGATGTAATTAAGACGTTCTAAAAAAATAAATAAAAAAAGTGATTATTATTTACTTAGGTATTTTAAATAGTTTTAAACTTTTTCGTTTTTTTAAAATATTTTTATATATATTTTTTTCATTTCGATTTTGAAATGATGAAAATTTTACCTAACAGTGGCGGCCTCAAGGAGAAGGATGAAAGGGACACTGGAAAAATAACAAAGAAAAAACTGAACTGAATTAAAAAAATAAAATAAAATGAAGAGTTTTAAAATAAAAAAACAAAAATCCATCTTGCCAAAAAAAAAAATAAATTCTGTAAATAATCAGGTTTTAAAAGAGTAAAAGAGAGAAGAAAACAGTTTTTGGTTCTTTTAAAATTATTTCTAATAATAATAATAATGAAAACATACCATAAAAATCTCTTATTCTTTATAGAAAAGATAATTTAATTTTTTTTTAAGAAAATTTAATTTTAGCTAATTAAATAAGTCACACATTGATTTTACAGTACAGTTTTACCTATATAACATGTGGCAACATAAAAGAGTTATTTAATTCGAAGAATGTTAAGGATAAAACATATTTTAAGGCAAACTTCTAGAATAAGGAGAGAATATAAAAGAACAATTAACATTAATGAAAACAGAATAAATTTGGCAGAAGACACCTGCGGCTCTGGATAATGATAACATCGAGAAGATTAGCGAAACAAATGAATCGGCCATTCGTGTTAATGTTATCTAGTTTCAAAAATTCTCTCTTAATTTTTAATATTTTTCTGTTTTGGATGTAATAAGTTCTCGTGTTAATGTTATCTAGTTTCAAAAATTCTCTCTTAATTTTTAATATTTTTCTGTTTTGAATGTAATATTCTGTTGATTTAATTAAGGATACTTTAAGTAACGAGTCGTTATTAATATCTTAAAAAAAAAGAATTGTTTTTTTTTTCTTCTGCTGTTATCCCGCTAAAGAAACGATAACTATTAACGCAAAAATGATTTTCTTTTTTTTTTGTAGTTTTGAAAAACAGCGAAAGACGACTTATGCAATTTCCGAGACGATGACAGTTCCTGGTCTTTATTGGTCACTTCCTGTGTCAAATCGGAGGTCATCTAGCAGTAAATGGACTTGGTTACGGCCTATTGAGCTAATGACAATTTTCACACAATTATATACAAATTCCTCATCCGTGAAATAGTACTTTTGTGATATTGCAGTTAAGTATCGTATTAATAATTTACTGCGACGGAGCGATACAATGGAAGCTTTTTAACGTCGATGTTTTTGTAGATTGAACTACAAACTCATACATTCCTATAAATTAACAAGCGTTTAAAGTGAATTTATAATTTAATTAATTAAACAAGGAAAATTAATATTCGATAAGATCCATATCGATGCTATAACCTCCCGCCCTCTGGCGGTAAAAACTAAAATTAAATCGGAATTGTTTATCATTCTGTTAATGAAATTTTATTGTTAAATATAATAATTTTAAATCTAAATTGCTGTATTAATAAAATAAATATTACAATAATCAGGCGATCGATAATGACCAATAAAAAAGCTCGAATGATTTGTTTGTTTACCTGTTTATCTAGGTGTCAGGACGAAAGTTTCTATTCGAGAAACTCATACAAATGAAAGATGACCCTTAAGTTCAGTCAGGTGATCAACTATCTGGAAAGAATGTACGGGAAAAGCATCCATCGTCAAATTATCTTCTATCAGAGAAACCATTTATTTCGACCAACAGCTGTTGTTCCGTACGAAGGTAAAACAAACGAACAAATTCTCAGTTAAAGTTTGCTCTTTGTAGTAGTAAGCGTATTCTTTGAAATAATAAATATTCTATAGTATTAAAGCAGCTCTTACAAATTCTCTTTGGCTTATCCTTGTTTGTTGATCAGAATGTGAACAGAAAACGTTATAAATCTTGCTTCTCATTATCTGGTTTTATCTTATGATTTATAACCAGAATTCGTGATAAGAGAAGGCTATTATAACAGTTAAGATTTATGACTAATACTATTGACTGTTATCTATGACGGGGGATATTCGAAAATGTTGGATTATGAATTTTTATTCTTTTGATCCAATTTTTTAAAACATTTTGTTAACGTTTCGACTTAAAAATAGTTTTCGTACTACGGGTTTTCTAGCGCGTTGAACCTTTTCGTTATTTGGAGGTGAGTCAATCTGGGTGAGGTGGCACATGCACACACAAATGTATTTTCCGTGTTTTATCGATTCAAAGAATGCTTCAGACGGAAAACTAGCCAAGTTTTTAAATAAATTCGAATACAAAAGAAGACATTTTGGATGAATTACGTTCGGTGAAACGACCTGTAACGAATTGCACTTTGCAATTTTATACAGAAAATAAAAAAAAAAAAATTGTAACCCGAAAATATTTGTTGTATAAGCTAAATCGAGATTCGTTACCAGTGCGAATTTTATTTTTTCCCTAACTCGTTCGATATGTCATCCATTTGGAGACATCAAGAAACGACTTTAAAAATTCAATATTATTTCAGATAAGTAGCTTTTGTTTATAGAAAATCTTGTTAAAAGAAAGTATAATATATGCGGGATGGATGGATAACACACGACACCATCAGTAATAAACCCAGAGACAATGGAAAGCTAGTTATGATGAAAAGGAAGGGAGACACTCATCAAAAATCACTCAAGTAGTCAAGACAGCGGGGAAAAAAGAGTCTGTTTTCTAAAACACATTCCGCTTTAAAACAAACAGCTGCTTGGAGAACTGTAATCAACGGTAACACGCGATAAGACAGAAACTCGGGTCAATGGATAGCGCTAGTCTTGAATTTCCATGCTATTTGATTGAACAGTTCCACGAGAACAATAGAGAGAAAAAGGGGGATACCAGCTGGTGTAGTAATCCTGCGGACGTTTGTTTGAAGCAAACGAGTGTCGGCCAGCTAGTTGAGTGGATTGGACTCTGACGAAAAGAAAAGAAGCCACTTTGCTAGGAGGATAGGAAATTAGGGGGTGACTGATCGTCTCGCTTTGGATGGCGAAATTAAGTGAAGCAGACGTCTTTTCACTTTCTCTACTTTGTATGTGCAGACTGAAATTAGATAGAAGAGACTCAGTTGCGAAGCCCGACTAATTCTAATCCATTACTTATTATTAAATTTGACAACGTACTTTCTAAATTAAAAAGGATTTATGATGTGTTGACAATCAGAATCGACATGTACTTAAGTGTGTACAAAAAGGTATTTTTAAAAAGATAATTCACCAAACATCTGTCGGATTTTCACCATTTTAAATGCGAATCGTTGCACTGCAATTTTGCGATATTCAAATTTCCGTCGTTGAACATTCGAGTATCGACTTTCCAAATTGATTTCGATATTGATATATTCGTGTGTCGAACCTTCGTGTTTATACCAATGTCCAAAATTGATTTCGAATGCTCTGCACTTCCCAATTCGTTAATGTTACGATTGTTTACTATTTAGTACACGTATAACGAACGTAGTTTACTGTTAAACAAATAGGAAACATTTTTATAAAGAAATGTTTTTCCTGTTTTTTAAAATATTTTAAAGCCGAGTTAGAAAATGTCAGAGAATGGAATGAAAACTCGTATCTGAGTCATTTGCAATCCATTTAGAGCCATATTCTTGTCTCCGTATCACGAAACAGAGTAAACATCAAGCCACCTCGAATGGCGATAGGGTGCATGCCTGAGGATACTTTTGATGCAAATTACTGCAAGTAAACATGTGATAGCCTATAATAATTTTAACCTTTCTTTTTTTTCATACGAGTGTATATTTTATTACTATTTACCACTCGGAATACCGGCAAAACTATTACTTTTAAATTTAAAAAATAGAAAAAGTAACAGCTTCTGTATTAAAAAAAAAAAAAAAAACTTTGGTGAGGTAAGTTTAGTAATCAAATTCCTTATCTGCCGAATAGGAAAGGTTAAAAACTACCTACACGCATTTTTTTAAACAATTTGAATCATAAATAAAAAGTTTTTAAACATATCAAAATTATTCGAAAAAGAAATCTTGTATTATTGAAAATTCCTTTTTTTCCCCTACAAAAAAAGAGGAGATATTCTTTGTATTGTTAGAGATAATCGGATTATCAATGCTAACCGGATATGGTTATTCTAGTTGGATGAACATTTTAAAGATAGTTTAACTTCTTAAAAGTTGAAATACTCTTCAAGAAAGTTGGAAATTTATTTTTTTTACCTAGGAAAAACAATTGCGAGCATCTAAATATGATTAAAAGATAAGAAAGAGGATATGTCTCAATTAGGTGGCATATGTTAGACGAGGCGATATTCAGTCCGGGACAGGTGGCAAATGTAATTTGAGGTGTAAGCAGTATAGAATTGATGCCCTGAGGATGGTAGAATGTAGAGAGCGTTGCTTGTATGTACTCCGAAGCAATGAAGTGTAGCTTTAAACCTGCCTTAGACTATAACACTTAAGATAATTATCTATATCTCTTAGTGCGGGCTTTATCTGCGTTAGAAATGGTGCCATTTCTAAACACCACGATGTAGCTAGAAATTTTATACCTTGCCTACATTTCCTGAATAAATACTACAAATATGCTAGTGATAAATGATGTCGCGTGTCTAGCCTGTGTAATATACTATGAATAGAACATTAGGTCGGTACAGAAGTAATTATTTATGCTACGCTATTGATGACCATAATTATAGATAGCGCATTAAGTAATGTGGCAGTTTATTTGCACATAAAAGTGCCATTTTATTGGTATCAACTCGAGTTAGACTATTTCCTCCTCCTTTTTTTTGTTACTACTCCGTACACGAGCGCGTTTTAAATTCTTCCGCAGTGCTCAACTGGAGAGTTCATACACATAAACGTATTTTATCCAAAGAGTCTTTTTTTTATGTAATAGAAGGATGAAAACTATTATCCCAGCAGCCATTATGGAAGAAATTTACTGAATTTTTCTACATGGTTTTACAGTAAAACACTTTGTATGTAAGCAAACACAATATCCTTCATTCTTTGTAAATGTAGCCTGTGACGTGTTTAATGACGGACGAAACGCGAACTCGGTCGAAGTGTTTACTGGATGTCTAATGCTGTAAGTGGCTCTGGACTAAACTGAATTATTTATTCACGGTGAGATATTTGCCAAACACATTCGAGCGGCCCAACCGACAAAAGAAAGAGAAAAAGTTTCCAAAAATAATTGAAATAATGGTCGTAAAAAAAGCATTTTCTTAAGATCAGTTTTGGCTATCGCTTTTAAAAATTCATCAAGAGTATGTGATAAATTTAATAAAGTAATTATCCGGTTATGTTTTATTAAAAAAAAAAATTAAACGAATGCTACGCTTAAATTTATGAATTCGAATCCTGTTCATTCAATCTTTCTATCCGTTCTCGATGCATTATTTACTATAGTTCGTTTTAGTTTAAGTTGAGACTGACGTCACAGATATGTCATGCCATGACGATTAATGGGAAAAGTGCTCAAAAGCAGAAACAGATATCCTTCCGCGATCATCATCGCACAGAAAAAAATTTTTTGGAATTTTTTTTTTTTGTTTTATTAAAAAAAAAAATTAAACGAATGCTACGCTTAAATTTATGAATTCGAATCCTGTTCATTCAATCTTTCTATCCGTTCTCGATGCATTATTTACTATAGTTCGTTTTAGTTTAAGTTGAGACTGACGTCACAGATATGTCATGCCATGACGATTAATGGGAAAAGTGCTCAAAAGCAGAAACAGATATCCTTCCGCGATCATCATCGCACAGAAAAAAAATTTTTTTTGCATTTTTTTTTAAATTTTAAAATAATTTACGAACCTTATAACTTGTAACTTTGATACACCTGTGGTTCCTTCCATCAAATCATTCACTCATATTTCCGGATGGAGAGTCTCCGTAAACATTATATACAATTTTCTTCTAACGGATCCCGAAGTAGACGCCATTACGAATCAAGTTATCGTCTGCTCCAAGTCTCGAACGCTATTATGAAATCTCGTTAACAGACGAAATGATGATTAAAAAACCATTTTTTTTTTTACTTAAATCGCATAAATGATATTATCACCAAATTAATATTCTTTAAAATTATATATTAGCAATAAAGTGAAATAAATTCGCGATTATTTATTTATTTCTATTGAATATATCCTAAACACTTATGACATCAGGATCTCAACCAAGGATTTTAAACTGCATAGCTCCCTCTTATGGCCATTTCCAGCAAAAGCGTAGCAGACGAAGTGAGGATCTCAAGTGGTAAAATACTCGATATTGATGTAATACACTATTTTTATTAATTATTAGAAACTGGTCATCACACTTATTAACATAAATGGAATACGTCTAGCCACCAAAACTAAGTCAATTTTTTATATTGTCGAAATTACGCGTCCGCCATGTTGATAGGCCTACTAACCAAGTAGCAGTTATGCACGAAAAAACTCACCGCTCACAGCAACTATAATAATTTTGCAGATTTCAAATAAATACGTTCCAATGACAGAAGACATAAAATTAAAATTTATGGCCGTTTCATTCAAATTTATCTTACGTACGAAATGATGTGTTTAAAGTATATTCAAATTCATTAATAATTCCCATCGATACGTCCAAAGAATTAATAATGTCTCGGTGCAATAAATAATCATCATAAAGGGTTTTAGTAGTAAATCCTGGACGTGTAATAATATCTCGATACCTATCGTAAAGTCTTACATTCGAGTGCCATCAAGTTTCCCTTTTATATAATCAGGTGTAAACCATAAAGTATATAAGATATGCCTTTGGTATAAAGTAAACATGAGAACTTTATTACCTCGGCAACCTTAAGAATGTATTACCCTCAGTTGCGTGAGAAAGCATAGGTGAATAATGAGTGGAGTAAAATGAAATTCTATAGGACATTACATCCTTTATATATTTCCTATCACGCAATTTAAAGATAAAAATTGAAAACAGAAAAATCTCTCTTTCCTTTTTTTTTTTTTTAATTTTCCATTTGAATATTTTAACTTTCTTTAATTAATTTAAATTGCGTAGGAACGACAATTTTAAAGAAATTAATTCCCATGTAAAGGAGCTGCTTTAAAAGGGGGTAAAAACGAAATTCTAATGTTTTTGAATAAAAATGATCTTTTTTTTTTTAATTGCCTTTATTGTATTTTCCGACAAAATCCCTAGATCTAGTTGCAGCAATTAAGGATTAATAAGCGAGAAGGAAAGTAATTTTATTTTATTTTTTTCCTTTTTCTCATTCGGGATACTTACATAAAATTTGAATAAAAATTAGTTAGGTAATCCAACACTTATAATGAATAAAGTTGTATTGTTTCAGTCTGGAAAGTTCTAAATAGTTTTTTTTTTATTATTATTATCTACTTGATTAAATTTTTCGTCATATACAATTACAGTGTATAGGAACTACGGCCAACGTGAAATGCGTTTTCGTGAGAATATTTCATGCACAGAGATAATTTTCTTCTGAAATCAAATATGGTAACTCCGCTCGCTCCTTCTATTCTTCCAAGCAGAAAGATTGCATAACAAGTAGCATAAGGAAAAGTCAATCAGGAACTTTGCCACCATCTTGACAGCGGGGACCGTCTGTAAACAGACAGTATTCACTTTCGTCTCTCGAGTTAATCGAGCATTTAGAGCAGCAATTCGTGTGATTTCGCAACTGTACATCCGTCGATTCCTCCAATCCTGTCTTTAATAACTTCCTTAATCTGAAGGACTAGCAAAGTCTTTGATGCTGTTTCGAGAGACGAGTGAAGCAATAAAGGACGGCAATTATCTTAAGATTAAATTCTGGATAGGTGATGAAATTTTATAATCATCGACTGATTGCTTTGGGGACACAACCCTCTCGCTACAATATAAGCTACCGCTAAAATGGTGGGGAGAAAAAAGGAGGGGAGTAACTCGAATGAAGAAAAGAATGCTTCTGCGGCTCAAATTCATCAAATTAATATCGATCAGCAACGTTTGGCAATTAGTAAAGTGATGACTATATATACTGTCCACGCTATCTGTAAACCTTCTTGGATATTGAACGATGTGAGTCAGACTTAGACTATTGATCAGAAAATACAGGATTACATTCCTTTCTGGATATGGATCAGATGGACGCTGGTATAGACAGCTAATCGGTTTTTGATTTGGAATCATAGTTTATGGCATATAACAAATAAAAATCGAAAGCGGACATAAAACATTATCAATCATACGTCAGCAGAAAAGGCGCATGTATAAGATATTTTTCTATCGTCAAAAGTAGATTCGCGTATCCGTCTTTATAACCCAAAAAGTAGGTAACGATTTTTGATATTGCGTGTTCAGACTGTCTTTAGTTGCAGGTTGGAGTGTCTTGTTCTCCACCCGTCCTATTGATTGGCTACGGAGCTTCTAAAGATTGAAAAATTCCATGTTGCCATCAGGGACTGACCTCTGGGGTGAATTTTTTTTTTCTTTTTTTCTTACAATTTTTCTCGTTCACCAAAGTTATTTTGTAAGAACGCTTTGATAAAAGATAGATAAAAATCGATCTTCTACAACATCGAGTTTTGTATAAGAAGAATCAGTTTTTTATAATTATGGAAATTCTTTTCTCAAATCGAATCATTTTTGTGGCGATATCTTTTAAAATTCTTTCAATTTTGCTCTTTAAACTATTATAAATCGAATAAAATGACCTTTAAGAACTATAAAAATGTTTAATCTCTCTTTGCTACATGATAGTAGTAAATGCAACTTTTAAGTAAAGAATTAATGGTCCAAGTCGAATGAAACAGAATTAAAAGATGATTTACAATAAACGTGAAAGTTCAAAAGTTTCATTTGGAGAAATTAAGATATCATTTATATAAACGTATACCTGGCGAGTATATCTTCTAGGAGGGAAAAATTGATACCCATCTTCCTCATCTTTTGACACGAGATTCGAATTTTTCTTTTCTTTTTTCTTTTTCCTTTTCTGACGAAATGAATTATGGAAATGAGAAATGGAGTCACGCGCTATGATATTGCTCGGAAATTAATGGAATGTCGAGGAACTGGTAAGTCGGAAATGAGAATGAAACAATGTAATTGAACGTAGAAAAGACAAAGATCCCTTTTCAAAAAACTTGGAATTGGAAAAATATTCGAAAAGTAAACGACTGGGGTGATGATTAAAAATTTTTAGTTCGATTATCCGGATTCCATATCTTTCGAACGGAAATATAAATGAGAAAAAGTTTTCTGAAAGTTTTCATTTTTTGATATTGATTCCGGGTATTGAATGAATAATAAATTTGTTTTAGCTTTCGAATCGATTTACCTTTTTTTAAATTAAATAGTTAAAATGAATTCATATTCTCTAAATCTTTTATTTTTTTTTAATTAAATATTTTTAGAAAATATATTAGATTTCGAAGATTTAGATCGGGTTATGTTTAAGCTCGATAGAACGGGATTAAGTAGAGTTTTGTTCAGTTTTATTCGCATAAATCTAGTTCGTTTCAACAACTCGCTGGTTGAAAAAATGGCCAAATTTTCCTTGGCAGATGAAGGAAATACTCGAAACTAACTCGAGGTAAATCTATATTATGTTTAGGCCCTATTAAATCTTTCGTGTGCTGTTAAATTTTATTAAATGTTGTTGCTGCAGTTCCGGCATGTGTTTCGCTTTAATGCATCTGTGAATTATCCGATAAAAAACGTTAATCTCTCGTACGAAACGTATAATTTTAATTTATCTATTCTTACTAGATGAAATAGGGAGGAAGAGGATCTCGTAATAGGAACGAGTCCATAATTTGAAGAAAGTTCCATCAAGCAAGCTTTAGATTAGATTAAAATTGCATTACTCGGAACCCCGTACGTATATATATAGACTATATATATATAGTATATAAAAAATAGGTAATTCGATTCAAAATCCAACAATGGGACTCTCTTATCGTGAAAAAACAAAATCAAATTCAAAACGTTCCGTCGTCGGGGATCGTAACGAGTTCATAGAATTCGATCCGATTTTTAAAAGTGCACAACCTAGGACGTCCAAGTAATCAAAGAGTAGCATCGAGGCGTAACAAACTCTCTCATCTCTCTCCCTTTGGTGGTGTGTTGGAACGGTTCATTTCTTTTTCAAAGCCAGAGAGATGTTTTAAAAGAAAGTTAAGTCAAATGCGATGTGTCGAAGTCGGTCCAACAAATCGTCTCTTGACAGGAAATGAGATGAATGTGCGTCGAAATAAAGCATAAAGGTTATATTCTCTTTCCTAACGATCTTTCTTATTTTTCTTTGAATTTTTATGCGCTACACCTATCCCATTAACTATTGATGAAATGCTCATTTATAAACGGAATAGAAAAAAAAAAAATAAGATAAAAATTTAGGTAAAATATGTTCCGTGCGCTTCGGGAATTTTAAACGAATAGATGTTATTTTATATATTAAAATAAAACACATGTATGTATGTATATATTATATAATGTGTATTTTTCTTTCAGTAGAACCATTAAAACTTTTCTTTAAAATTTAACCTTTCGGATTTATGGAATAACCAAAATTTTTATTTTTATTATGCAAAAAAAAAAAAAATTAAAAAAAATCGCAGGGGGCGCTGAAACAAACAATGTTACCATCATGGCTACCATTTGATAATTCGACAAAATATGTTTGGAGAAGTATATTTATTTAATACTATACATAAATTATTTAATAATTAAGAATGCTACCTATCGGATTTAAATAAGTGGGTCCGGTTAGTAGAAAGGTCCAGGAAAGAAGATTAAGGTAGTTCGGGCATATAAGGAGAAGAAGTGAGAAATATGTGGGTAGGAAAGTTGAGGAAATGACTGAATTAAATGGATACAGAAGGTGAGGGAGGACCTGAGAGAAGAGAACGCCAAGGACAGAACATGGAGAGCTAGAATAAAGAATGCTGATCCTGTTTGAATAGGACAATCACGGCTTGTGAAAGAATACACAACCAATGAAAAATACAAAAACACTATATTTCAAAGTATCTTATTTTTAATATAATTTTAATTTTATCCTGGCATTTTGATCGGGATTTATTTGCCAGTCTGTTGTTATTAAAATCCACCTTTTCATCTGCTTATCAGTAAACATTACTAGAACACAAAAATAAAAATCGAGTTATAGCAACACAGTATAAATCTTATAGCTTTATATTTAAAATTTAAATTCAGGATGGACCTGTATACTGTTACAAAACTTAGCTTTAAAATTTAATTTAAGTTAATTTAAAAGGTTTAATTCTCTCTGGAGAAACTTATTGACTCTGTATCACTCGGCAGGTATAGCAATAAGCACTTACGGTAATGATAACATCTAAATTAAAATCCAAATGCGTTAATAGGACTCTTTCTAATGATTTTAATGTATTTTCGAAGCAGATCAAAGAACTTATATTAAGTTACATCTTGCTCAACCGCGAGTGATGGCGAATTACTGGTGCATTAATAAAATTAAAACAAATCGTAACGTTATTAACACACCAAAATTTGCTCTAAAAGGAAAAATGTTTGTAAAGAAGGAGCAAAATTAATGCTTTTTTTGAGGAAGAAAGGTTATTTATATCTTAAGTAAATAAATTAAAAAATCTTTTTTTTTTGTCTTTCGCAACTCGAGCAAAATAAATAAATAAATTTTTATACTGGCGTAAACTTTAACAGACAAGTGATTTTTGTTAATCCGCATTGTATATTTTACATATAGGAAGTTAAGAAAAATCTGTTTAATCCTCTTAAAACCGGAGTTTTCGAATGAATAATTTAAATAAAACCGAACCCGTAATTTTTTTTTTCTCTTGCCACAGACTATTTAAGGTTAATAGAGGATGTAAACATTTTTGCTGATAACATACCCAAAACGGATCGATAAAAATTAATCAATCCCGAAGAATTTTTCTTTTATAAAAATTTTCGTCTCGCTTTCTGGTTATCGGAAAAATTTGCACACAGAGTTATTCTTGATGAAATAATACTCTTCGGAGTTTTGTAATTTTTGATAAACGTATAAAGAATTTTAAATATTTCTCGAGGGTTTTACGCGCAGTTTAACATGATTAGGAGTAAAAAATATATTCTGTAAAATTGATGCCAGCCTGCTAATAAAAAACAGTAAAATGGTGTAAAAGAGTTACCAAAAAAAAATCTTTATGCAAAAACTTAACCCGTTAGTTATTGAATATCTCAACATAAAAAAATGGTTTCGGGCAAAATTTAACATAAAACTCGATCATTACTAACCTTATAGACATTAAAAAATTTCGATTTGCAGAAGTAGAATCTAAGTAATATGTTAGAAGCTGTTTTGTTACTGTTTCCATAAATATCTAAGATAGGTATTATAAAAAAAACCGGTACCTTTTTACGACAATGTAAACAGTACCGAATCCGCGTAGGATCATAAATCTTAATTAATAAATTTTCAGTTTTTGAATTATTATCCACTTAGCCAATAAAGAAGTTGGAAAAGAGTCGATCGTGTTCTCTTGGGATGTTAAAGGAGATATTTCATGACAAACTAATAAAATCTCATCTCTGCTACCATTTATTATAGTCCGTACTTAGAGTTGGGATGGGTGAATATTTTGCTGCTAGCTAAAATGAACAAGAATACCTTACACGTTATAATCTCGTAATTCGTAATCCAGGCGAGTTTCACACGAACGTGAAACAGTAAAAGTGATTTATTTGCTGCTCTTATATATTTAGTAATATATATATATATATACCGTGTGTGTGTATATATATATATATATGTATTACTAGACGTCAAGCTTGTTTAGGTAAGATGTATGTAAAACAATAACCACATATACCGAGCGTGAATATTGCGTGAAGTTGGTATTTTTGTCTACTCACGATATTCATTTTCTTTCCCCTTCCAGGAATTCGGCTTTAAAAGAATTTTTGAAAAAAGATAGAGAACAGAAAAATCAAAAAAATGATTCCCTGGAAAGGGAAAACCGGCACAAAGGAGTGATACAGATGGTTATTTCCTTTTCCTTTGAGATACCGTTGCGGATTTTATCGCCTTTTCATTCCCATATGGACCTTTGCCATCTTATGCAGGTGCAGCTGAATTTCTATTCCTGTAAAAGCGAATAATAATGACAGCGGAGACAGGTGTGACTATCTCCTACACCTGTCAATAGCCTTATTCCATTTAGTAAAGTAATTGGAATGAAAGTTATTGTTTAATGCAATTTAATAATTGATTTACAAGTAATGAAATGTGCAAAAATGCCATTTCCCAATCTTAAATTCTATCACGATTCTGTCCAAAGCAGTAATTAACTCCGCTCATACCAGAAAAAATATTATTTTAACAAGTTTATCTTTATGTAAGTTATAATTAAGCTTACATAATGGAAAAAGCGTCTGTAGCAGCCATTTTTGATTCTTCCCAGATGAATTTTTACGCATTCTTCGCAGAGATAACCATGAAAAAAATACAAGTTTAAAGCGAGGATAATACCATAATAAAATAGGATATATAATTTTTTTATATATATATGTGTACACGCAGCAATACGCTTAAATGCGTGAAATCCATTCTCAATTTTTATCTTTCTTTTTTCTTAAACTTTATAACAATCTCTGATCTTGCAATAAAATTTTATCGGGGAAGAAATTTCAATTCAATGCAGTGGAGCATCAGTGTTCATGTCGCCACACCCCGTTTTAAGAGAACGTGAGTAGAAAAATATTAATTCTGTCCATGTATGTCAGTTAATGAAATTAAGAGAAATATCACGGAAATTTTCACGCTATCTGATCAAAACAAATGAAACAAATACGCCAAAACAGTATATAATAAATCTGCCTTTTTTCCTACACAGGTGTATATATATGTATATTATACACAGGAACTACAGGTATACTTTATACACAGAAGAATGTGGATAATTCTGTATCTTCTGTGAATAATTCTTCTGTATATAGAACATTAATAGAAGAATTATTCACGGCAGATACAGATTTGTATGTATATGAGCGAAGTGCGGGATTGTAAGTCACCCATATAAAAGATCGAAGCAATCGGCAAGTTTTTGAGGTGTTTGATAACGAGAGGTGCTGAATCCAGATGTAAAATTGGCGAGTGACATTTGAGTTCTTGTAGAGATTGACGATTATTTTGAAGTTTGTATCGGAGATGGAGGTAGTAGAATTTAAATAGTATTTAAGGTTCTTTTCTTTGTGAATAATTGATTGAAGAGATTTTGAATTGGATTAAATAAGTTTTGTTGATTAATTACTTGTTGCTTTATTAGAGTTTCAATAAAGCATTTATTAACACTTTTGTAAGTGTTTTGAGTCTAATAAATTTATATTTTCTTATTATCTAACTTGTTTGAGGTTTATTCAATTTATTAGTATAAGTTCTAACATCGATTTTTTGTCATTTTCAATCTAACACTTAATTGGTATTTTTAGTTATAAGTTCCGATTTCCAATTTTGTTTCGTCAGTTAGACGTTACATTGTGTTTAGACTGTTTTGTAATTACTTACAAGGTTGTTCAATAAGTTCGCGGAGCGCCATCTATTAGTCAAAATTAGAACTAAAACTTCGACGCCATTTTCATATTTGTTCTTTCTTAGAAACACGTCAAAAGTTTCATTTCGAAAAAAAGGCACAACACGTTAGATATAAAGGGCGGTTAAACAATGAATAAATTAACAGATCGAAATGAAACTTTTGACGTGTTTCTAAGAAAGAACAAATATGAAAATGGTGTCGAAGTTTTAGTTCTAATTTTGACTAATAGATGGCGCTCCGCGAACTTATTGAACAACCTTGTAGTATTAAGTTAGAACTTAGAAAAAGACCTGAGCTCAGGCCGAACTCTGGATTGCAGAGTCGCTAGCCATTAGGTAGTTATAATTAGTAGTATTGACAATCGTTCTAATCAGTGACTTTGCAAATATAAGAAACATAATAATAACAAAAAAAGTAATTTTATGATAAAATTTTGGATTAATGACTAAGATTGTGTATTTAACATACATTATTAATAGAAAATTACCAAATTACACCATATCAGAGAAGACTGTCAAACATTGAAATGGAATGGCTAACCACCATAGAATTTTATATGATGATTGATTCTATAAAAATGCATCTATTTTTTAAAAAGAAGACATCAATTCATTATTTTATTAGATTATTTTATTAGATTTACAAAATTTTGTTTTATAAAATTTATTATAAATTAATGAAATTTTAATAAATTTTAATCAAATATGATTAATTTTTTTTTATATAATTATAAAGACATGGGCTAAATGAAATTACTAAAGAAAATACTTTATAAACCTAAATTCTCAAGCCAAATTTAACCTTTGAAACTATAACGGAATAATTTAATGATTGGAAATAATTTGAACTAATGTTAGCACCATCTCGTAATTAGAATTATTATTAATTTCTACAAAATCAATGAGTGGCGCCATCTATTAATTAATAATTGAACCAGAATTTTTAACTAATTTATCAGAAGAAAAAATCTGCCTCGGCCCGGGATCGAACCGGGGACCTTTGGGCTAACGTCCCAAATAAAATACTTTGACATAATATAACATTTCATGAAAAGTTAGAATCAAATTAAAAATATTTGCAATAATCTCCTTGCCACTATGTATATAATCAATTATTCTTTATTGTATCATTAAATATACAAATAATCATGTATTTGATCATAAATTACATTAGACAATCTTTACCATATTCCTGTTAAAATATTAAATTTTGAAAATTATCTACCTAATTATCATATTTAATCATGAATATATTCATATCAGAATAATTCCTTGAAGGTACACTGCTAAACTTATAAGAATTCAGTATGAAGAAAACAACAACTTCAGGATGCTTTTATTGCCAGTAAAAATGTTTTGATTTGAACATGTACCCTCTTCAGTTATATTAAAAATTAAGAATAACAAATATCAAACAAATTTAACATTTAACTATTACATTCTACTCTGTTCTAATCATGCAAATCTAGACACTATATAAAGATCAGATATTTGTATAACACATACCTGATCTTTATTATTCAAAGAATAAGCATGAATACATGTGTATAATTATGTATCTTTGCTTGTTCTGTCATCTAGTCAAGTTTTTTATTAATTGCTGATTGCATGTTGCAATAGATTTCTATTATGTTTAGTAATGATCTAAAGGCTGATAGTTTATATGATCATGATATAAACTATCAGCCTATAAAGTTCAAAAGCAGCGTAACGTGGGGCATCCTCCACAGAAGTTACGCCGCTTTTGAATTTTCTACATCACTCGTACACTTGCTGCAGTGACACACACAAATCACTGTATTGCGCTGTCATTCTGCAATGAATTTCTATTGGTTTCACACCTTCACTACTCAAAAACGCATTACAGATCGCTGTTCTAGCGCAGTGCATGTGGATAGCGGAGCAGCCATCTTGTTGTGGATGCTGCTGCCTTCTCCAGCATTGCAGCATCACTCTGCCACCTGCTGATCACTTTGTGAACCTTAAGGACCACTACTGCCACCTACCAAATAAATCGTACAACTTTTCGCAATTCTATGGCACTTTTAAGGTTTTCATTTGAATCCCCCTCGTATAAACAATAAAAATTTTTACTGTATATATTTATTTAAAAGAATGTTAGTTTTAAAAAATTGCTATATATAGTATATTTGAGATTGGAAGATAATTTTATTATGTTAGAAAACACTCAATTTTTTTACATGTATTACAAATACTCAATATGTGTGTCTTTATCACTCTGCAATCTACATGATGATCTATTTCTTGCTATAACATATCAGAATATATCAATAAAAGAAATAACTGCTTAAGCATTAAAAGTCAAAATAAACTTAACAAAAACTCGAACCTTCACACAACCCCAGAGAGAGAAGTCACATGGGATTTAAGTCTGATGAACAAAATGACGGGAAATTCTTATCAATGTCAGTCCGATTTTCAGTAGTTATGGTGAGTGTTGGTTCTAATTTCCTAGTGGAGAAAAGAGGTGGGGCCCATCTTGTTTCAGTATAAAATCAGTACTCTCCTCATGCAGCTGGAGATAACTATTCATATACAGATAAGTCATTTCTGTTAATCTGTCTGTCTGATAAAAGAATGGGTCATATACCTTTAGTTTGGAAACTATACAGAAAACATTCACTTTGAGAAGTCATACTCATGATGAATGTAACAATGCAGATTTTCTGTCCCCCAAATTCAAACAATTTGTGTACTGACTTTTCCATGCAAATGAAATGTTGATTCATCACAAAAAATTACTCTGTACAAAACCACAAAAGTTATCCTCTTCCATTAGTCTTGCAATATGGTGCAGAAAGTCTCTCTTTGACCATGATTATCAGGTATTAAAGCATGAAACAGCATTAGTGATATGGCTTCATTCTTTGTCCTTCTATTGGGTTGTTCGGAAAGTAATTTCGTTTTTTTCATGAAAATGAACGACAATTTTTTTATAGTGTATAAATATTTTATTCAATTATATATTGATCATTTTGGTCCAACACATGTTGCCATCTTTCAGGTAGTAGCATGATTCCATGCTCGTAGAAAAACTGAACGAAGCAAAAAACTGAACCAAGTGGTTTTTGACATCCTCATTTGAACTAAATGTTTTGCTGTGTAAAGAATTTTGTAAAGACTGGAACAAATGATAATTGGAGGGTGCCAGATCTGGTGAATATGGTGGGTGCGGTAACACATCCCATCCAAGCTGTAACAGCTTCTGGCGAGTCATCAAACTTGTATGAGGTTTGGTGTTATCATAGTGAAACGCTACACCTTTTCTGTTAATCAATTCTGGCCTCTTCTGTTTGATGAAATCACTCAATTTGTCCAATTGGTGGCAGTACACTTGTGAGTTAATTGTGGAATTGTCTGGTAGAAGTTAAAAAAAAATTGCCTTGAAATCCCACCAAACAGAGAACATCACTTTTTTTTTTATGAATATCTGCTTTCAAAGTGCTTTGAACTGGTTCATCTCTTCTGCTCCATTGGTGGCAGTACACTTGTGAGTTAATTGTGGAATTGTCTGGTAGAAGTTAAAAAAAAATTGCCTTGAAATCCCACCAAACAGAGAACATCACTTTTTTTTTTATGAATATCTGCTTTCAAAGTGCTTTGAGCTGGTTCATCTCTTCTGCTCTATGATCTCTTGTGTTTAACATTGTTGTAAACAATCCATTTTTCATCGGCAGTTATGATTTGCTTCAGAAACGGATCATTTTGTTGACGTTTCAGCAGCGAATCATAGATGTCAATGTGATGGAGCAAATCTCTTTCCTTGAGAACATGTGGAACCCATATATCGAGCTTTGAAATGAAACCAAGTCGTTTAATGTGATCATGAACGGTCGAATTTGACAAATCCAATCTCGTAGCAATTTCTCGTGTTGTTATTCGTCAGTTTGATTCAATCAATGCCTTTATTTTGTCTTCATCAGCTTCAATTGGCCTTCCAGAACCTGGTGCATCTTTAATATCGAAATTGTCAGAACGAAATTTTTCAAACCAATTTTAACACTGGCATTCTGTTAACACATCATCTCCATACACTTTGCATACTTTTTTCTTGCTTGAATAGCATTTTTACCTTTTCGGTAATAAAAAAAGCAAAATATGCCGAAAATGCTCCTTTTTGTTTTCCATTTTTCAGGACACCAAAAATAAACAATTGCACAGAATCAAAAAAGTTTTTTTTACGAATAAACCTTGAAATATCAGCTATCAAAATGTAAACAACAATAAGACTTAAAATAAAATTGGCGGGTAAAAATACAACTAATGCCATCCGTTGGAAAAAAACGAAATTACTTTCCAAACAACCCAATATAATATATGCTAAACTATTGTTTGTGGTATACTGAGTTTCCTGCTGCATCTCTCAGTTGGTTTTCTAGAGCTCTGTTGAAAGGCTTATCTGATTTGGTCACTTTCATTTCTGACATAGAGAAATGGCCACTGCTTTTTCCCTTGCATAGGATCCTTTCTCCTGAAATTGGGCATACTGCAGGAATGGAATTGTCAGAGAACAGATCCTTCCCAAATTTCATGTGGAACTACCACTAGATAGTAGTAATGCACTGACTGTGATGAAAGTCAAGGATACAAACCATCTTTTCCTTACTATCAGCAGCCATATTGAAAAAACTGCTGCTCAATGGCCAAATGTATAAGCTATTGGATGGAAGATGGTATGAAACAAAATTTTTACAGTTTCTCTATCCACCAGTGCAGCTATAATAGTTGTATGTTTAATCATCGCTGTCTACAATTCGTGAGTGCTATATGCCCTCTCACTTTCGGAACTTTCTATTGTTTCACGCGTACATCGATAATTTCTAAAATTCTCCACATGTGGCGCTCAAAGCATATATATCTAAATTATTGTATGGAAACAGATTTCGATGATGAATACACTGGTATCTTGAAACCGATAAAATCAAGTTCTGTTGCCAGTGTTCTTTTCAGGAAATTTTGTATCTAGAATAAGAACAAGATTAAACAATCGTTCAGTGGACATTTTATATCTTTGAAATCATATTTCCTAAAGAAAATTAGAACATGAAATAAAAATTTATAATTTATATTCAGATTTTAAAGATATAAAATGTCCACTGAACGATTGCTTAATCTTGTTCTTATTATAGATACAAAATTTCCTGAAAGAACACTCTCTCTGAAAAGAACACTGGCAACAGAACTTGATTTTATCGTTTTCAAGATACCAGTGTATTCATCATCGAAATCTGTTTCCATACAATAATTTAGATATATTCTACATAATATTTTTCCAAATAACTTAACATTATTGAGTTTTGATGTTAATGGGAATACACTAGATTTCTCTATTGAAATGTTTTGTGAATTTTGCAAATATAGCAAACGTTTATTGCAATATTATTTATTAAAGCAATTTCAAGTCAAAATGTTAACATTTTTAAGTAAATAATTAATTAATTTTTACATTTTAATTTTAGTATTTAAAACCGGTTTATAAATTTCAAATTTTACAAATTTATCCAAAAAAAACCGGTCTTTGAATCACGTTTTTAAAAACCGACAAACCCTAATAGCAATGATATCCTTATTGTTCTGAATGTTTTCACAGTAATGATATCATTATTTAGATTACATTTAAAATAGATTTTATATGACCATCTTATGCGATCACGACGTCAGCCAACTGGATAATCATCATCATATATATTAAATAATAGTCAAACGTGGCTGGCTGGCTGGATGTCCCTTTTTCGGTTGAACTACTGTATCGATTTCTATAAATAGATTATCTTTAGAAAGGTCTAATTTCTAATTTTTGGATGTCTGCGACAGCGAAAATTATTTGTTATTATTAATAATTTAAAAATTAAAGAATAAAAATTAAATTGAAATTGTAGTTCTTCTAAAAAGAAAGAATTCGCAGATGGCGCTGTAACATAATAATGGATGCCAATTTCCGATTCCCTCATCGATGGTTACTTACACGAATTCGGAAGTGGTTTCCGTCGTTATATACAGTATTATAAGATATTTCCGCTCATTTATGAGCGGGTAATTTCTAGTAATAAAGAGAAGTGGTTTCCGTCGTTATATACAGTATTATAAGATTATATTTCCGCTCATTTATGAGCGGGTAATTTCTAGTAATAAAATAATTTAAAAAATCCTTTAACTGAATTTATAAGTTAGTTAGCATGAATTTAGCGGCCGAATCACACAAAGAATTCTTTTGGCGATAGCTCCTTTAAAAATGTTTATAGTCTACCATAAGCTGATTAACATGGTGTATATAGCGAAGGTTGAATGATGTTCAATTGACTGATTCCGGATCCCGTGAATTTATAGACTTTAATAAAGTTGACAATGAAGCATGCACAAGTATCATTTTGCTATATAATTAATTTATTAAGAGCAGTTTCGAATCCGTCAGCTTTTTTGCCAGTTTTAATGTTGAATTAAGACAGCCCGTCACGCCACAATAAAGCTATTAGACAGCTTCAGCAACACAAACGTGTAGTACGAGAATGACGTAGAACGCTTGAATGACAAAATCATGGCGTCATTTCGAATCGTCGCTAAAGAGTTCTTCAAGTCGAAACGTGAGTTAAGCACAGATTCTATATTAACGTCATTCGTTTGCGTTCTACACGTCGAAAATGGTAAATTCGACGCTTAGGCAGGAAGGTTCATGTTTGTGATTACCTATGTTTATAGTGACTAAACGACTAAATATAATGCCATATCTTTTAGAGTGATAGTTCCTTAGACTTGTATTTATGATATGATAATTAAATTTTGTGTTAAAAACGGTTAAAAATCTTAATTTGAAGACATACTTTTATACCATATTTTTAGACGTGATTTCTAGATACTGTACCTCACACTGAGTGGAAAAGCTTTGTTTTATTTTTATTTAATCTAAATATTTTTTCTAGTTACTATCGAAGTGATTTTGAAAAACAAAATCGAATCAACCAGACACGGACCCGGATGTTCGTGTTCTACGCAATCGTATTAAACGAATATCATGTCGTACACATATGGATCTATCTGGGGAAGTTAAGGGAAGTAACGACTTGCTGAAGCAGATTTCTTTACAAACGCACCCATGGAACGTAAACTCAATGACGTCATTTTTCTTCGCGTTTACGTTCGCGTCAACGTCTTGTTGAAGCTTGGATGTCATCCTCTTTTTATGTCGTCATCAAATTGTATACTGTGACGTCATCCACTATCATATCACGATAACATCATGCCGATTCAACTATGAATCGTCCTAAATACAAATATAAATCTGAAGGATAATCTGATTATATCTACACAAGTGATAGACTATATAATGATAAAAAGACTACTGACTTTCACTGTGAGCATGGTGGAAATATACAAGGTGTGCTATTGCTCATCCTGTGACGTGTGCAGTGACGTCAGACTCGGAGCAGAGAATAATATAGCTACATTACAAATACATATATTTTGCAACTTAGATATTTAAATACGCTGTTTTATAGCTATACTTATAAATTAATTGTGTTCTATTTGATTCTGTATTAAATATAATATATTGTAAAGCTTTTCAGTATATATTTTTCTGTTGTAGCGATCAATTTAAGCTATTATATTTTGAAAATCGTTTTAGATGTACTGTATTTTTTTCTTGTTTTCCAAACATTTACTGAAACTGTGAAAATGTAATTTATCAAAATTATATAGAGTATAGTATAAAAGTTTATTTAAAACTAACTTAACAGTAGTATTAATTGATTTGAATAAATACCAGTATAATATATTTATTATTGATTAATTTTATAAACATCTTTTTTTATATAATTATTATAAGAAGCAGAATTTCTTAAAATAATCCTCAAGTAAAAAGTGATTTATTTTATAGAATCAAACAAAACATTTTCAATTTAAAATATAATTTATGTATATTCTGAGAATGATGATAAGTTGTTGCTAATTTTTAGAGCATAATTTATTTAATTTCATTATTCAATGTAATGATAGTTTTTATAGGCGAGATTTTGTTTTTATGAATTCAAAATTTTTAAATTTTCATTAATTTTAGAACACCGACTTTTTAGTTGGGAAGAATTGTATTATTTCATTTTCCAGTCGGTTTTTTCCTATCACTTCAAACAACGCCATCATTGTAGCAACGTGTCTTCATCGGGATCACCCTCTTTTTATTCATCACCAAGTGGTATTTTATGACGTCATCCACTGGCACGTCATGATAACGTCATGCCGATTCAACTATGATACCATCCTGATTATATTTGAATTCGAAACAAATGATATAAATGATAGAGAGACTACTGACTTTCACCGTGATGATATTCCATAAGTGTTATAAAAGATTTTACCAAACAAATATATAACAATAACTCTGAGCAAATGCAGCGGTATATAATTTTATTTATTTACCATAGTTTATTTGTCACACAAAGAAATCACTACACCCTAAGAAATAATGAGTCAAGAAATATTAAATTATTTTTTTCTGTACTACATTATTTTCTGATAGTTATACAAACAAATTTTCATATTAGCTAATGTAATTTATATACAATAAAATTTAAAAAACTTTTTTTAATTAAAATATCATGAAATAAGTTGCAAAGAAAAAACAAAGGAAATCCGTTAGTTTTCTAAATAAATTACAAACAATAAATTTCATATCATCAATAACAAACTTTTAGATATTGTGGAAACTTAAATATGATTTGAACTAGTTATGTTTGAAGAACAAGTTTTTGTTGAAGATTGCACTCCTGTAAGTTCGATAAGAGTTGAAAATGCGAAATATATTCCACTTACCATCTGAAATGAAAAAAAAATCAAAATAATACCAGATAAATTATAATATTTTTATCAGAATAAAAACAAATAGGCGAGACGATAAAATTTAATTAAATATTCAAAAAATGTATTGTATACAGTATAATCCAATTTATGGAATATATAAGCACTTACCCTGATAACAAACTTCTTCTTTATAGTGAAAAATCCGGTCATAGAGAAACCTAAGGCCAACCCTTCAAATCTTTTCATGAAGTCAATAACCTGAAATAAAGAATTTATATATATTTTAATGATTAAAATTAAATCTAATATTTATATGACGTTATCGTAACTCACTTTGAATTTGTATTCAAACTTTAAATTACTTTCGGAAAATCTATTGACAGAAACGGAGTTGTCATATAGCTGTAAGTATAACACAACAAAAATTTTACTTATGTTATGAAGAAGATAAAAAGTACAAAAGTTACTTACCAAAGATGTTAAATAGGATAATGCCCATGATACACAAACACATAATGAGAGAACCAAAGCAGATAATAATGAAATGCAGATTCGCATAACAAAATTCATCTTGAGGAAAATTATTGCATATAAAAGAATGCTTGAAAAATTCATAAAAATGGTATACAACACAGGCATGAAAAACTCCCATTGAGTGTTAATATGCTGAAAAAACTCCCATATTTCTGAATGACGATCTATTAAATCTTCCAAATATATTTTCAGAAATAAGTTATCGCTTCTTTTTTCGGCAAGTTCATTTGATAAATGAATCAATCTTTTTCCCACTATCATCAAGGTGATAAAACTGCAAGCCAATACTGACAAAATTTGACCGTTTGCATAAAAAAACCATATTGAGTTCCATATTGTACAACATACCGTTTCTCCCTGGCTAACATTTCTACCCTTCAGTCTGGAGTAAACGAAATTTGTCAAAAAAGACCATACGACAATAAACACGAAATACAGAGAGAGAAAAATCAACATATAATGATTTCTTTGTTCAGTCCATTGTAATTCACCTTCATAACTGCTTTTAATCAAATGAAGGGTGAGCTTTCTTCTGTTAAGTATACTGGCTTGCATAGCATGATACAGAGATAAAATAAGAAAGATAGATAATGAATACTTTCGTTGAACTGGAATTAGATGAAGGGTAGACCCACAAATTGCATCTGAGAAAAATATAATTGATAGATATTTAAGAAACGTAATCCACATGAATAATTCTACAATGAACTGGTATATTTTATAGAAATTTACCATTCGATTATGATGATATATATTTACGCAACAACTGCATGGCAAAACGCAATCCATTGCAAAAACCCTAGTTGATTGGAGGAAGGGTGTTAGAATAAATCGAAGGCATTGTTTCTTTCGAGAGGAACCATAATTTATATTCATTTTATTTGAATTTTTAAAAATATATAATTAACAATTTATAATCCTGGAACTTTTCATACAGTTTACTCATATGAAAACGTTTTACGCAATGTGTATTTTAAATTACGATATTGCTGTAAAACTGGTTTTCTCATTTGCTATACATTAAAATTTTTCATAATCTTAGATATATAATTTTTATTTTTATTTCTTTTCTATAATTGTTTAAATATTATGTTTCTTTTCAAGATGGATACTTTTATATGTATTAATTTCCATCTAGAAACATCTTGCTGTTGTATTGAATTAGGTATAGGTTAATGATAATTATTTATTAATTTATTGTATGTGAAAGATTGATTCATTTATCGTTAAACTTTTAGCAGTTCCATTTTTGACATACTTTCCAAAGGATAGTATGGTTTATATGTTCATTGTTGGTCATCTCTGTTTTTTTATCGATGCTTTTCTACATAAGTTAATGTTTAAAATGATTTCTAGATTTTCATTAATTTCGATTTGATGTTCAACCATTAAGGTTAATCTAGATATTTCTTCACTTAGCTTCAATATTTTAAAATGACGGATATTCAAACTTCAGGACCATATTTTCAATATTAACGGATACTAAACACATTGACAGCTGAAAAAATATATATATTAGTTTTTACAAGATTTTTATTTGAAATTAATAATATTATATTTAATCCTTAAATTGCAATAAATTTTAATAGTCAGAAATAATTTTGTGCCATGTTCGGCCAGTCAATGACTTAAAAATCAAATTAAATATAATTTAAACTAAGAGTACTGCCAAATTTAACAATTAATTTATAGTCTTTAATTAATATATCTGTTGAAAAACTGCACGGCCAGGAAGAAAATATTCCTTAAATCAAGTCTTGAAGATGCCAATGATTCTTTATTTTGAAATACGTATATAAAATTGTAATAATAAAACAGATAGCTTTCGAAGCTATTGAAACAGTTCAGAATTTAATTAAAATTTTTCTACTTAGTCACAATGTAATCAGTTAAATCTGAGAATAATTGATGCAATTCATATGCATATGTCCATGTCAGTTTTTTTGTATATTTTACGCCCCCTTTCCAATCAGGGAGATTAGTAAGTGTCCTCCAGAGTGGAAAGCCGAAGCGTTTCCATGCGGCCAATCCGGCCGACTCTGAATAATTATTGAAAATTTAGTAGTGACTGATAAAAAAATAATAGCGATAGTTTTTCAGCTAAGGAATGAATAAAGATAAAAGTTGGAAAGACAGAGAAATAATACCGTATAATGTATTTTTGTTCCCTTCATGATGATATTCAGAATATTGGAATTTAAAAGTTTATAATATATATTTGTTTAGAAAAATGAAAGTTTTAAGTTACCATTATTTAGCCTATATCTACTGACCGGATTGGCCACGTGGAAACGCTTCGGCTTTCCACTCTGGAGGATCCGGGTTCGAATTTCGGGTCCCACCCCTTGAAAATATTTATTATGGGGTCCGGGCCCGACCCGTCGATCCCCGCCTCCACAATCCAGCTAATCCCTCCGCAGGAGTGTGCAGCCTATGGAAGAGCTTGTTTCGCACCGTCAGCATTCTAACAGAATGGAAACTGGTGTCATCTGTTGACAAAAAAACCCTATATCTATTGATGAGAAATGGTGTCATCTCTTCACTAAAAAACTCAAAGTTCTCGAGAAATTTATAGGCAGCCAATGTAGTTATTAGTGGACATATTGACCTTTTTTTAGTGTGCCAAAAATTTACTTTTCACAATTGAATTATTCAAACCTTTGAATGAATTCATTGTGTCATTAGCTGTAACGAGTAGTGGAATTGTTTGGCAGAATGGCCGAGAATGAATGTGTGTTGTATTTCCATCTTAGAGATCACATTTCATGTCATTAAATATTTTTGGAACCTGATTCGTTGAACATCCACACTTTCCATCCTTTAGTTGATGTCCGATCATACAACGAATATCGGCAACAGTTGTAGGCTTTCATTAGTTAAGCTACAAATCAACATGGCTCATCACAATCTGGCTAATATCTATGATGGGATCAACTGGAAGGTTGAAGGATAGTGTTCAACGGACCGGGCCCGAACTTCCACCTGAAAAATGGAAGTGTGGACTCGGAATAGAACCTAGATCCTCCATGACAATTATTTTACCATGTGAGCATCCGACCGATTGTGAGCTTTGTTATAGTACTTTTACTGAGCAATCAGTAGGATAAAATCATCATAAAACAGAAATATGTAGCATTATACAATTTAATTAATCATTTGATTTAGGGAAAAAACTAAGTCGGTAGGATTGGCCATGTGAAAACCTCCTGCTTTTGACTAGGATTCCATCCATTGGAAAATTCATTCAGAGGTCCTGTTCCTGTTCTTCGATACCTGTGCTGCAATATTGGTGATCCGTCCATACAGTTAAGCAGCCTATGGAAGGACCTTGTGTTTCCACTTAATAATCAATAGATTGAAAGTGGCGTCATCTGTTGACATAAAAAAAAAGATTTATTAATTTTTATTAGTAAATGTTGATAGGCTGGATTAGCCGCATGCTTCCAGTCTGGAGATCCAGATTCAATTTTCGGGTCCCACTCCTTGGAAATATTTATCATGGGTCCGCAGTCGGCCTGTTGATCTACCCTTCCGCAGAAATAGGCAGCCTACGGAAAGGCTTGCTTCGCTCGTCAGTACTCTACCTCAGTAGAAAGTATCAAGAAGAAAAATAAAATTAAGTAAAAATATGGTGTTCTATTTAAATAAAACTTTGCGATTTCTATTAATTTATTGATGATGTTTTTAAACAATAAACATATATAAATGACTATATTAAACATTTCTCTAAATTCTATCTGATATTTACACCCAAAAATATTTTTTGTGCCATATTAAAATCGCATTTATGCGATTAACGCGGCCACAAAAATATGAAATTATTTTGTTTCTACGTAACTGCTTCATAGAAACAACAAATAATAGTATATATATTTTTTTTTTTTTTTGTTAACAGATGACGCCACTTTCCACTCAGTAAGAGTACTAAGTGGCGGGGCGAAACAAGCCCTTCCACAGGCTGCCCACCCCTGCGGAGGGGTCAGCCGGATTGTGGAGGACGGGGATCGACGGGCCGGGCCCGGACCCCATGATAAATATTTTCAAGGGGTGGGACCCGAGACTCGAACCCGGGTCCTCCAGAGTGGAAAGCCGAAGCGTTTCCACGCGGCCAATCCGGCCGACAATAATAGTATATTTATCTTCTTAGTTTTGTAGCACTCTAATTGGAAATTAAAAACCGGAGGGTCATTCTAATGCCCAACATGGGTCACATAAACCCGTGGTTTGGGACTACCGTAAAAATGAGGGATAAGGTTCAACGAGTCGGACCCATTTTGAAATGTGGAACTCGAGAATTGAATTCGGATCCTCCAGAATGACTTCCACCATGGCAATTCGGCCGACTACATCCGTAATTGATACGTCCATCAAGTGAAGGATGGGGTTCAACGAGTCGGTTTGATTCCCTCTTGATCCCATACTTCCAATTTTTCAGGAAGGGGTCCGAACTATTGAACCCTATCCTTCAACCTTCCCGTTTACATCATTATTGTATTGAACAGCCTATGGTGGACTCTAAAAATGGCCGCCGCCAGAGACCCCTCCGCAGGGCTGGGCAGATGGAAAGTGGCGTCATCTGTTAACAAAAAAAATCCCAAATGTGATATGGCGGATTAAACAAATATTTAACAAAGTTTTGCGTAAGAGACTTTTTATGCTAATATAAATGATTAACAAGGAATATAATAGTCTTCTTTGTGAAACGTTTGTCGAATAATAATGGCCGATTGTGAGGATATAATTGTTTGAAAAACTTAAATTGATATTCATAGTGAAATAGATAATTCTTATATTTCGGATTCATGTTAAAAAATTTTTATTCAAAAAAATAAAAAAAATTGAATAAAAATTACATCTACTGATTCATCCTCATATGAATTACGTTGAATTTTTAATCTCCTTTCTTCTTTTTGAAAATTAATGCAATATTTTTAGTTTCAAGTTAAATGAGCCAATGATAAGTTATTTGAAAAATGCATATATCCCAAGAAGTAGATACATATTTTTTCAAATATTTAAAAACAGTACTATATTGCTATAAATTTTTTTGTATTATTTACTGCAGACCAATTATGTAATGTTTCAAGTTTTTTTGATCTCATCTGAATCTAGATAAAAATTATGCTCAAGATCGAACTTTAATACGAATAAGCAAGTGACGACTGCATTTGATATTTTTAATGATTTGCATTGTTTAGTGTCCCCCAAAGTACCTGAGGAGTGTGAGAAATACCATTTGGCCTCACCTCTGAGGAAGGGAAAATCCCTACCTGGCGCCTCTACGCGGCGGGGGGCGGACAACGTTTCACGACGGCTAAGCCTGGAGGGGACCGAGTGGAGACCGGGATAAGCCTCCAACTTTGCCCTCCAGGCAAAGTTGGAGGCTTATCCGAGTGGAGATATCCGAGTGGATATCTCCACTCTATTCCGGCCTGCTACTGGCCCATCTCCCTTCCCCTGTATCCTGTTAAAACTAAGTCCAGAGGTCATTCGGGTTTTTCTTTTTCTCTATCGGTGTTGTTTACTTTTTTCGTTTTATTTTTACTTTTTTCTTGTGGTTTTGATTATTTTATTTGTGTCTTAATTTCTTGTGTTTTCTTCATTCATTTTTCTTAAAGATTATATTTAGTTTTGTATAATTTCATTTATTTCTGTGTTTTTTCATTGTTCATTATGTGATTATCTCATATGTTTTTTCTTTAATATGAATGGTTGTTTGCTGTCATGTGATTTGTAATTTATAAAAATTTTTTCTTTATATTTTAGATTTTCGTTTAATTATTTTTTTCTTTGTTTTTGTCAGATGTTTTATATTTTTTCTGTGTTTTTTTTTCAAATACATTTCATTCTTTCATTTATATTTATCCTTCATTCTGATTATGTATTGCTTTTGATAGGTGGCGGTAAGCGATCTACTACTTTTGGTTTTATAACTTTTTTTTTTATTTTATATATTTTGATATCCAAAAATATTAGTTTATTTAAATATTTCAAAATATATTAAGATATAAGTAGCTGTTTAAATTTGTGTACGTATGTTGTTTTAATTTGATATATTTTAGTAATGTATTTTTTCCATTTTCCGTTAGAAAATATTGGTTTTTGAGTATTGTTTTTATGGAATTTCTTTCTGATTTAATCACCTAAGAATTTTATTTAGGGAACATCATTACTTAATATAAAATGAAATTATATATTTCTCTAATCGATTTTTGTAATGTGCAGATTAACTTTATGCATCTAATAATAATATCATTTTTTTTAATAGCATTAGTCATCATGAACTGTTAGTAATTGTTTACTTGATTGCTTATTCTTAGGAAGAATTTAATTTTATTAAAAAATATATTTTGGTTTAAAGGTTTACTAACTAAATTATAAACTTAAATTTAATAAATAATTTAAAGTTTTCCAAATGCTAAAGTCAATTGATGATTTTTATAAAATTAATTAATATATAAAAAATAACAATTAATTTTAAAACTTTGCAGATTTAAAATTAATTATTATAGTAAGATACATGAGGCTAATTATAATTACTATAATTTCTTGCTTGTTTTAAAGTATACTAGGCATTCTGTCATAATTATCTAGAACAGCGATTCTCAACCTATGGTACGCATACCACTGGTGAAAAATTAACTATTTTTGAAAAATTATATTTAAATAATTTATTCAAATAATATAAAACTAGTATAAAAACAGAAATTAAAACTATATCTCCTTTATATCGATTAGTGCCTTTATCAGTTCTTTGTCATAGACAAAAATGTCCAGATTTTTTCCACTGGGTCTCCGCCATTTTAGCGCCATACTGCGCAATTGTCAACGTACTGGTTTTTATGCTGTCCTTATACGTTAGTTTGGAGTTTGCTACAGTGGGAACTGGTACGAATGCTCAGTATATGGCATTCGTCAGAAGTGTTCTTCCTTTTATCCATTTCGATACAGAATTTTAAAAAAGAAAATTCTGTACTATACTGTAGTCGATAATAAAGCAAAATAATACTTAATGGGTGCGTTTTTAATTCAACACTCTCCATCAGTGATGCAAACCATGTTCATTAAATTGTTTGTAAATTCACCAGTGACGTCACTTGTGTATTCAACATTAAATCTCCACATCAATCATAGTATTTGTTCGGTTGATGCTGGTGGACACAGATTTTGACGTCATTCTTTATAGATGGCTGCTTCCCCATGCGAAAAATAAATCTAAAGATTGGAGAATCAGTTTATGCTCTCTCTATTGGTAGTTCCCCAGTAGATATTTTTTTTCATTTGAAAAAATAATGGGATACTATTTCCTACGTCGGTATTAAAAAATTGACTGGCAAAAAAAGACAAAATAATATCCAAATAGTCAGCCATCTTGATGCGCAAGGGTTGAATTTAAAAACAGACGCTTTAGCATCCCGATGAGTTGTTATGACGTCATTTTAGATGCGCAGCAGTGGTGGAGTGTGTTGAATTTAAAAACGCTCCCAATGTTAAATTAGACTTCAAGAATTCTGTTTTTAGTTCTTCATAAAATTAGAAAAAGAGCTACAATCGCAATTTTTCAACATGAAAAATTGATGTTATGCTTATAACATAGAAGATTTTTTAAAAAATACACTCGTAAATTTTTGAATTCGGAGAAAGAACGATTTTAAAGAAATTGCAGATAAAGCTATTAAATTTTTAATTCTATTTTGCACCCCAATATTTACGTGAAATGAGGTTTCAACAATATTATATTTAATAAACAAATATTAAACAAAATTAATATTTGAGCCTAATTTACGCTTAAAACTAAGTAATAGAGCTTGATACTAAAAAATTGTGTTTTGCATAACAAGTTCAAGATTCTCATTAATTTTAATTAAAACGTTTTTTATAATATTTTGATTATTTTTTATATAATTTTTTATGTAATAATTTAGGAAATGCTAGTAATAATAATATATATTTTGTTTATAAATAAATTAAATATTTAACTTTTATTATAGTAATTATGTTTTGGTTACCAAAAAACTAAAATAAATAATTTTATTTGTCTACTATTTTTTTATTTTAATGCCGAAATTTTTTATAAATGGTGGTGGTACCGAAAAATTTTGATATTCTTTGAATGGTACGAGAACCAAAATGATTGAGAACCGCTGATCTAGAATACTTAAGATTACAACACTTAATAGCAAAAGTCATCTATGAAAATAATAATATTGATTATTATTAATGTACTTTAATAACGAAATATATGTCAGCAGAAATTAATAACGAAACTATGTAATAAACATAATGATAGATGAACAGAAAGTGTATAACAAAAAGTAATTAAGCGAACTAAATTGCGAAAGATGGAGGAGAGGCGAATAAAAAATATTTCATGAAAATACATCATATATCACAATTATTCATTATTGTTAGTTAAATAATTCTTCAAAACGTTTTAAAAATTTTAAATTGATGTTGTCATCTTAAAAATAAACTGTTCTGAAAGAACTAATTGCTTATTCTTCGAATGTGTCCTTTAATTTTGGATATTTAAAAATACAGATTTAAACTTATATTATCAAAATCATCAGTGGCATAAGCTTTATGTTGAATGTTATAAAAATATTTTAAATAGTTCCATTTTTTATATGATTACAGAAAAACTTCAGAAAATTTAATTTCGGCCATTTTTAAACGGATAAATCTGCGGGATTAATTAAACATACATATAATTTGTCATTAATATCAGGACCTTCCTGCTAAATTTTATAAATTTCCATCAAACAGTTTAAAAGTTATTGGGAGATGAAAGATCCTTGAAGTTTAAACATCCACCATTTTAAAATGCTGCAGTTAAAGCGTTAATTCGTGTGTCGTCGTTAATGACGATCGTCCTGTTAAATTTTATAAAAACCGAATAAATACTTCAAAAAATATTAAGAAAGTGTATCAGAAGTTTAAAAATCCGCCGTTTTTAAATGGCCAAACTACAGAATTCAGTTATTTAATATCGGAATGATCTTTAACGGTAGAATAATATCATCAAATTGCCTGAAAATCCACTCATTACTTCAAAAGTCTTATTTTCCTTCAAATAATAGGCTAAAATAATAGAGTACGCAAACAAAATAAATATCCATATTAATATGGATATTTATTTAAAATATAAACACACGCAAATTTGCATAATATGCAAATCTGGGTTTGTTTATATTTTTCATAAATAGCCATATTAATATTATTGAATATTTATTCATATTATTATTGTTTGTTTCAGAAAATCTTGTCACACACTTCAAATGATATTTAAATGGGATCGTATTTATTGATTTTAAAATATACAGTGGTACCTTGGTTAACGACGGTAATCCGTTCCAGGATTACAGTCGTTAACCAAAACAGTGGTACCTTGGTTAATGACGGTAATCCGTTCCAGGATTACCATTGTTATCCAAAGCACGATTCCCCATAGGATTTAATTGAAAATTGATTAATTCGTTCCAGGCTCCTTCCCACAACCATAATTTAATTGAAAATTGATTAATTTGTTCTGGCTCCTCCCCACAACCATTGTAAATATTAAAAATGCAGATAAAACTCATTTAAATGTTCTAAAAATATGGAAAATACCACTTATTTATTATATTTGCTACAAAAAAAATTAACATTAATAAAATGTTATATTTGCTACAGAAAAAAAAATTAATATTAATGAAATGAATTGTTCATCATATTTGCTACAAAAAAAAATTAATATTAATGAAATGAATTATTCACAAAAACTGCTTTTAATTATCAATCTCACCAGAAGGACAATTGGGCTCACTTCGGAGTTTTTCAGAAACGAACCCCGTAAACACTGATTAACATTTAAATTTTGTATTAGTTTATTAGTTTGGTTTTCGTTCTCTGAGATTTGTCCCAATTACGCGGCAATTAACTGGTGTCCCAATTATCGGAATCCACTGTATGTACAATGTATATATATATATATATACATACATACACACACAGGCATATCCCAAAAGTCTTTATTCATCTCTTAATGTTATCTTAGGTCATAACAAAATGAGGCAATGGTCCCATTCATTAACTATCTAACATAGTCATTTTTACCCTTTTTTCTGTTGAGGAACACATTTTAATATTTTAAAATTTGGCAGCACTTTTTCTGTTGAGGAACACATTTTAATATTTTAAAATTTGGTGGCACATCTTTCTGTTGAGGAACACATTTTAATATTTTTAAATTTGGTGGCACACGTTCAGGAACACATTTTAATATTTTAAAATTTGGCGGCATACCTAAATTAATATTTTAAAATTTGGCGGCACACCTAAGTATTTTAAATAATAATATAGGATTTAACAACAAATTTTTATTAACAGATTATTGTATTTATTTTTATTGCATTCAGATTACATCAAATTCTTAAGAAGTTATAGTGCCATCTGTGGATTTTATCTTTTTAGAGAAACTATAATATGAATTTAATTTTTATTCCTTAATTTTTAGATTTTGAATAACAATAAAAAATTTTGGCTGTCGCAGAAATTCAAGAGTTAGATGTTTCTAACGATACTCTATTTATAGGAATCGGTGCAATGGTTTGACTGCAAAAGGGATATCCAGTCAACAATGTATTAGTATTATACAATATATGATTCATACAATTACATAAATATTATTCATTCTTAATTTTTCGCTGCACACTTTCAAAGATTTGGCGGCACACTAGTATGCCGTGGCACAGCGGTTGAGAATCACTGTCTTAGGTTCTAGACCAGTGGTTCTCAACCTGTTTTCTGTTGAGGAACACTTTTTAATATTTTAAAATTTGGCGGCACATCTAAATATTTTAAATAATAATTTAGATTTAACAACAAATTTTTATTAACAATTAAATAATAATTTAGATTTAACAACGAATTTTTATTAACAGATTATTGTATTTATTCTTATTTATTACTTTCAGATTACATACTCGTACACGGGATCGTTAAATGGCGGCACTTATTAAGTTATAGTGCCACCTGTGGATTTTGTTTTTTTAGAGAAACTATAATTTTAATTTAGTTTTTATTCCTTAATTTTTAAATTTTGAATAATGATAAAAAATTTTGGCTGTTGCAGAAATTTGAGGGTTAGATTTTTCTAACAATATCCTATTTATAAGAATCGGTGCAGTAGTTCGTCTGCAAAAGGAGTATCCAGCCAATCACATTTCACTATTAACATATATGATTCATACAATTATAAAAAATACAATTCATTCTTAATATTTCGCGGCACATCTTCAAAGGTTTGGCGGCACACTAGTGTGTCGCGGCACAGTGGTTGAGAACCACTGTTCTAGACCAAGGCTGCCCAACCATTACATTTTTGAACAATGCTCTCCAATTATGAAAATGAATATCCAAAAGACTCCAAAATATGACGAGCAAAAATTATAAATTTAAAATCAAACTTACATCCTAACAAAATATGTTTGTAAAAATTTTAAGATTATCTCTTTCATCATACAATCCATATTTTGAATCAATTGCAAAATCTACATGATGCCAAATATCCCATTAAAATTTTTGTACATATCCATATATTCATAGTTATTTTCATGTTTGAGAATTGTTTATTTTATTTAATAAATTTTGAATTATATAGATGACATTAGATGACATTAGTTATTTTCATGTTTGAGAATTGTTTATTTTATTTAATAAATTTTGAATTATATAGATGACATTAGCAAAATTCTGAAAGATAATAGGGCCATGCCTCCTACCTTGTTAACTGATGCTGATGGTAATGTGTGCTTTAATTCTGAAAGAGCAGTTGGAGTCATAATGGATTATTTTTTCCCTAAGGATGATCTCGGCCAAGATAGCACTACACATCAGCAGGTTCGTTTCTGCGTTAAGCAGCCATACGTTGCAGAGGATGACTTGTATTTTTCCCGTGAAGAGATACACAGTATTATGAGTGGCCTGTCTAACAAAAAAGCACCTGGACAAAAAAAAATAACGATTAACAATTGAGCTAATGAATCACGTGATTCGATTGACGAGCTATTATAGAACTCTATTTTGTCGAAAGTTCACATAATTCCCCTGTGGGTAAGGAGTTAGAATATTCCCACCGTTTAACCCCGCGTGGAGTAAAAAACTCCTAAAGGGGTCACCTCGTACCATTCGGTGGTTGTCGCGTCCGTCACTGGGGTCTCACTCGCGGGTCCCTACACGGAACCGGGACTGCTGGCGGTGCCCAAATCTGTCCCTAGGGAATGCGATGGGACCCCATACGGACACCGGACCGCCTGGTGGGCACGCCCGCCTCGAACCGTTTCTTGTACCAAACCTCGTATTTGGAGGAAAAAGTCCCTAAACCTCCATATTAATCGCGTGAAAAAAAGTTCACATAATCAGGAATCGTTAACCCAAGCCTGTGTCGTTAACCAAGAAACTTTTCTTACAACCACTCGTCGTTAGCCCCAAACCTCGTATTTGGAGGAAAAAGTCCCTAAACCTCCATATTAATCGCGTGAAAAAAGTTCACATAATCAGGAGTCGTTAACCAAAGCCTGCGTTGTTAAACAATAAGCTTTTCTTACAACCACTCGTCGTTAACCAAGTACGTCGTTATCTGAGACCGTCGTTAACCAAGGTACCACTGTATATTACTTCTTGAGAGTAACAGCATTTAATGAGCTAAATTTTAATAGTAGTTTCATTTTGATTGATTGATTTTACAAACAATAATAAATATGGCATATAAACTATAGAAGATAATATTGTGGCTTCTGAAATTAAGTCCCAAAAAGCAGGGCCGGATTTGCATTTTTAGGGGCCCTAGGACGAGCAAGGCATTGTGGCCCCTAAAAATTCAAATCAGCTACGTCTATTTTTAAAGGCTCCTTATAACTTATAAGGAATCTTTAAAATTTTACTTTTCATCTAGCACTTTAATAAAAACCTATTTTTTCTTATTAAAAGTTTATAAAAGTTGAAAACTGATTGATAGTTTTGAGGCCCCTAGAATTGCGGGGCCCTAGGACGAGGCCTAATCGGCCTATTGGTAAATCCGGCCCTGCCAAAAAGTTATATCAATTGAGAAAGAAACGCAAAATTTGTTGTACTGTATTTCATCTCTAATAATCAAAAGAAATGTTCAAGTAAAGTTTCATGATGAAAAAACTAAACACATCAGTGAGAATTATATTTCAAACAAGATTATCTCATAATTCGATAACTATATTTTAAAGTAACTAAATAATATATATTTATATATAATTGAAAAAATTCACAGAAATAAATTATTTAGCTGAAGAACTTCAAAGAATAATTCTTATTCAGATTTTAATTCTGTTAAAATTAAAAAGAAAGAAAAATTGCTTTAAAAAAGAGAATGAATTTAATATAACAACAAATAAAACAAGGTGGATTTGTACTCCTAATTCAAGAAAATAAACAATTTAACAACAATAAGTGAATATCCTCTATTGTAGAAGAAAAATTAGATCTCTTTTCGATATAATATCGCTGGAAAATTTCATAGAGTAGGAGTATTAACATTCTCGAACTGGAATTTTAGTTCTGAGACTAATAACATTTTTATTAATAATATTTCTTTAGGAAAATATAAGAAAAATATTGATACAACTATAAAAAATAAATCTTGTTTACAAAGCTGTTAAAATTTTTATAGGCCAACTAAATTGAAAATTTATATTACTAAGATATCTTGAAAATTTTCATAACAACTCAGTACAGTATCTTGTGCAAAGCAGATATCTAAGAATGTATAAAATTGCAAAAATAATATTCTTCACATTTTTTTCCTATCAAATATCAAAGTGAGATAGAAATACTGTATATATTTACATGTGTATATATATCAGACATCAGATTTGAACTGAAAATAACTAAAAGACTGATGAAACTCCGTTTATAAAACATATAAGGATTGCCAGCATATTTTTACAAATTGTCAGTTTTATTGACGTCTCAAAAGCGATCGAATTTTTCTGAAAGACCAAAAATCTCTTCCAGAAGACAATCAAACTTTTTGGAAAACTAAAGAACTACGTGAAATATTTCCGGAAGGTGATCGAAACTGATTTGATTTCCTGCATTCGAAAATAGATCACGGGATTCACATGAATGCACATAGTAAAAGTAAAATATAAAACATAATACTACTGTACTGAGATTAGTTACATACTGTATAGAAAACTTTCTGTAGAATCTCCAAAAAAAAAATAAATTTATTTCTTCGTAAAAAATAGTGCCATTACGAAAATTATTAATTTTTTATATTAATTATTAGTTATAAAATTATAGATTGATGTTTATTAATACTAAAATCCATATTATTATAGGTTTAGTTAAATTTTTAGTTTTACTATTATTTTAGAATTAAAAATTTTCACTTTATTCTTTTATGTTTCTCTTATAATTAGGAATTTTAATTAATTATTAAAAGCAATGTTTCGTAGAAAAAAAAGAAAATTTAAAATACTATGAAAGTATATACTCTATTATAATTAAATAAAAGTAAATATACAACAATCCTCTTTGCTATTTATAGGAAAGCAATTAATTTATATAAAACTATTTTTCAGTACAATAGAGGACATTTGCTTACGTTAATTGTAAAGTTTAGTTATTGTTTTTACTCTGCAAAAATTTTTCTATCGCAAAAACCAGAAGCGATAGAATTAATCAAGCAATAAACAATCACTTTGTCTCGTTTTTAATGATTAATAGAAATTGCGGCAATTTATAACTCATTTATAGAACTTTGCCATTAATTAAACTTTAAATAAAAGTAAAGAGTGTGAAACATAATTTTGGTGGTTAATCCTTCAAATTTGCTTTGATTACAATGTTGCGTTTCCAATAATGTTCTCTGAGAGAATACTATTTGATGATAAATATAGTCGTTCCTTATTTAATGTTTGCTATCAACAATCGAATAGCAATATTAAATTTTACTACGAAAAGTTTCTGGTAGATATCTAATATAAGCAATAATATTGGAATTTGTATTCATAAATATTTTTATTTTATCGATTTATTAACAAGAATAATTTCTCTTAATTAAAAATAATTAAAGGATTAATTTTGATATTTTTTAACATATATGAAATAATAAAACAATAATTTTTAAAATACTAAAAATCTGTTTTAAATTAAAAATTTACTTTAAAATATTATTTAAATTAATAATATTTATTCGAATTTTTAATGAAAGCGACGAAGTTTGTTATAAAGATTAAGAGATAATTTATCTCTGTGCCATCAAGATAATATTTCAAGATAATATTTTCGTTTTATCTAAAATACTTTAGATAAAACGAAACTCTATAATATTATCTTTCTTAATGAGTTTCGCTACTGCATTTATCAAAAATTTGCATCTTAATTAAGACACAAATTGACTTTTTCTTCTTGTTATTTACTTTTTATCAGATAATATAAATTCTGTAATCCATTATAAAATCTAATTTTCTATCCGAACTTTCTATGTATATCCTTGTTTACATCTCGACGGTTGGTCGAATATCTAGAATTTTTTCTTTATCAAAAAACGGGGGAAAAATTCCATTATTTTTGTAACTAAATCAATGTAAGAAAAAATTCATTCAAAGATTTTACAGCTGAAATTATTTTTAAAAATATGTAAAGAAGCCTAGACTTATATTTATAAAAATATGCTTAAAAATGCTTATAAAATTTTATATAATTTTATATTTCATAAAATAATTAAGATAAAATAATAAGTAATTGCAATATTTAAAAATTATATTACTTAATTTTTATTAAAATTTAATTACTTACATAAATATTTAATGTAAATTTTTATCATCTGTAGATTAACAAATTATTTTAAAATTATATAGCCTATTAAATTAGCATTATATAGCCTATATACAATTAAAAATATATATGATTTAATATACAATAATTTCATATATATTGCATGCTTATTAGTTATAAATCTATGATTTTCTGCAAAATAATATTTTAAAATGCAATCTATTTAATAACAGTATTAATTTCTTATAAAAGAAGTTGGTATCTATACTTGAAATAAATCCATTCTAAAGAAACAAGATCCTTCGTGACTATATAAAAAAGCACTCTGATCAAAGAGCAAAGAAACGATTAGCAGAACAATTTTCTTCTAAAAAAATACTTTGTCGCAAAACTACTGTATCACGTCTTTAGCACTTCCTCCATTAAGGATTTTACTGACATCTGCCACGAAATATCATGAACAAAAAGAAAGTACATCATTTCAGAAAGACATTTCTTATTAAAAGAAAATCTAAATTGGTAAGATCACTATTGGTAATGTCATTTTTTGCTTTTTTTGGTTTATAAGTATATATTAAAATACTTATGAATATTTAAAAAATAATAATTCTTAATTTTTAACATTTAAAATGGAATAATTTATATTTAAAAATCATTTTATTGTTAATCTAGACTTAAACTTTTTGCGCTAATAGTTAAAATCTTTAATTAAAATTAATAATGTAATGGAGATGAATGGCATGATAAGCAGTAAAAAACTGGTTTTATTCTTTTTTTTCATAAGGAAATACTGTATATCGATTTAAAAGTGATTTAATGCGATATAGATGCACCGGATGTTAAACATTCACAAATGTTTTTTGACAATAAGCTAAATTAAGTAGCCTATATGTTGTGGAAAGCATAGATTAAAATATTGAAAGAATGCTGGAAATGTTTGAATTTAAAATATTTTTAACAAGGATATACTATCATAAAAATATTTTACTAAAAATGTATAAACATGCAATTTGCAATTATAGTATAAATTGAAACAAGCTAGTCAACATAAAAGTTCAATGATATAGAATAATTTCAATTTTTCAATATTTTAGTAACTCGAAAAATATGTATTAATGCTTTGATTCTTGGTAAATATTATAAGCATATTTAGAAAATAAAAAATCCTATCAAATGATTATAATTTCTTTCATGTATTTATTTATTAGTTTTAAAAATAGAAATATATTATTATTATTTAGACTGCTGTTATCTTATAAGATAATCACATGGGAAATTTCAAAATTATTGTCATATCATTTTATGACTATGTTAAAAAAGAAAAATCATTTAAAATTTGAATGTCGTATGATTGTTTTAAGATACTTTTTCATTTAAGATGTTTTTTTAGATAGATAGATAAAGTAATTCCATAAGATCATTGCTATAAATGATGTCTAAAATCCATTCGGAACATTATGATTCACGAAAATGTAAATCATAACATATGACATAATAATAGTCACGAGTTTCGCGAGAGTTTCAAAATCAGCGGAGTTTTAATGTTTCGATCAAACAATGAGATCATATGAGCCGTTCACAAGCCAAATCAATTAACTCCTCCCCTCCGCAGGGCAGCCTGTGGAAGGGTTTGTTTCGCCCCATCACATAGTATTCTACCAGAATGAATGTGGCGTCATCTGTTGACAAAAAATACTGACATAAAATGCAATCATTGGAAAATTGTTTGCTAAGATTAGTCATAAATGCAATTTCGCTACTTTGCAGTGAGAGGGACGATATGCAGACTATTTCCGATATCGATTTGAAATTGAATTAAATGTTGTCCATTGAGCATTATTTTTTTGTCAACAGATGACGCCACACTCCATTCTGGTAGAATACTATGTGATGGGGCGAAACAAGCCCTTCCACAGGCTGCCCACTCCTGCGGAGGGTCAGCCGGATTGTGGAGGACGGGTCAGACCCTGACTCCATGATAAATATTTTCAAGAGGTGGGACCCGAGACTCGAATCCGGGTCCTCAAGAGTGGAAAGCCGAAGCGTTTCCACGCGGCCAATCCGGCCGACGAGTATTACTTGTTCCAAACGTAAGTTTTTATTCTTCAATAGAGGAATGTGAAATAGAAAACAAGCGCTTTATTCTTAAATTTTTTGGATATCTATTATGAACGATTATTTTGTAGCGGGTTAGATTATTAGATTTGGTAAGGCTGGTTAAGCCACCATATTGCACGAGGGATATACTATATCTGGTGGCGGCCACTTATAGAGCCTATCACACGCTGGCCAATACCCATGCTGCGGTCAATCGAATGCTTGAAGGATGGAGTTCAACTCCGGGCCCGGATCTCACCTGAAAAACTGGAGGTGTCGGACCCGGATTTGAACCCGGATCCTCCAGGTAGGTAAGCCATTGCTTTACCACGTGTTCCCCCGGAGGTTAGATTATAGTTTACAGACTTTATAAAACGAACAGAAGAAAAACACAATTTAAATGCAGAAAAATGTTCAAAAAGTGAAGTTGATATTGTTAAAAGGAAAATATGTTTTTTTTAATTGAACAGCGGTAAGAAAGATATAATTATTAAGTGAATGTTATATACGCTGTATACTTTTACTTTTTTTTGTTTTACATATATTTTTTTGAGGGTCTTATGTATATATTTTTTCTTTCTTGATGTTACATGCTATTAATATTCTTAATAAAAATTAAGTCTCGTATGTGGAATTAAAGAAAATTGTTAGTTTTTAATTAGTAGGAAATGTTTTGTATTGGCTTCAGGTCTTACATAATTCATTGCGTTCTTTAGGAACCTATGTACCATATTATACCAGGGTTACTTGTAATAATAATTTTTATAAACTGGTAACAATACGTTTTTCTATTATAGCAGTATAGGCCCGCCTAATCATTAATATATTTCTAGTACAATATATTCATTTCTAATCTTGTATATATCCATTTTGTACTATTTTTCATCAGTAAAATAATATTTTTCATAGAACTTTTTTATTTAATTATATTTAAGTATTTCTTATACGTGTAGCTACCTGTAATAGTTGTTCTTGGAAAAAGAGGTAAGTTCATAGTTATATTAAAAATAAGTTTACAAAATTCTATATTTCTGCTAGTATTTTTTCCTGTAATCTCGACTTAAAATACCTATCACCCAGTGGTGGAATTCAAATGATTTAACAACCGATTCGCTGCTCTAATGACCGTTTTAAGTAAAAAATTATATACCGAAAGATAGATTTTTTATAATTTCATACATGTTAATGTAGTATTTAATCAAAGATATAACAATTTTTGTGAAATAAATAAATATTACAAGCATAGTTTCGTCTAATTTTTTCACCTATGGACGGAATGGACATTACTAAGGGCACTTATAATACGCTGTTACGTAGATGCACTTTAGATCATTCTAAATTTATTGACAGTTTCCAATTTTTAAGTTCATCACTGTCAAGTTTAACAGAATCTCTAAAAAATGCTAATTATAACTTTCCAATTTTTAATAAATTTTTTAGTAAAAACAAAAATAGATTTTTATTGCTACGTAAGGGAGTTTTTCCTTACTCATACTTAAGTAGTGAAAAAGTTTTATATGAAACTTCTTTACCTAATAAGGATTGTTTTTTTAATGATTTAGAAAATAGGCATGTTAGTAAAAAAGATTATGATTATGCACAATTAATTTGGAAAACATTTAATTGCAAATTATTTAAAGATTATTTGAAATTATATCAACTTGTAGACACATTATTACTTGCAGATATATTTCAAAATTTTCGATATATAACTTTAAAATATTATAAATTAGATCCTGTATATTATATCTCAGCCCCTCAACTTACATGGGATGCAGGTCTTAGCATGTCTAAAGTAAAATTAGAGTTATTTTCAGATCTTGATATGTATCTTTTTATAGAAAAAGGCATGCGAGGTGGTTTATGTTTATCATCAAAACGATTAGCTATTAGCAATAACCCATATATATCTGAAACATATAATAAATTTGAACCTCATAATTATATTATATCAATAGATGCAAACAATTTATTATTAGCAATAACCCATATATATCTGAAACATATAATAAATTTGAACCTCATAATTATATCATATCAATAGATGCAAACAATTTATAGGCTATGGATTTGCTATGAATTCATATCTTCCTGTAAATAATTTTAGATGGTTGGATAGAGATGAGATAGAAGAATTGAATATTCTAAGTATAGCTGATGATAATGATGAGGGATTTATTTTCGAAGTAGACTTAATTTATCCACAAGAACTTCATAATTGGCATGATGATCTCCCTCTTGCACCCGAACATATAACTGTTTGTTATAATGACTTGTCAGATTATCAGAAATATCTAATTAACAAATTTAACTTAAAATTTAAAAATAATGTTAAAAAACTAACCCCAAATCTTTATGATAAATCAAAGTATATTGTACACTATAGGAATCTGAAATTTTATTTAGAGGAGGGTTTAATTTTAACAAAAATCCATAGAGTACTAAAATTTCATCAAAGTCCTTGGCTTAAGAAATATATCAATTTTAATACTTGCCAAATCGATTAACTCCCTCAGTTACACAAAAATTGTGATAAAAATAACGATTACTGCAAGGATATACTACCTCATGCATTTTATATATCGTTAGATAAAAGCTACACTTGTAATAATACGTTTTACAATGTTTATTTGAATTTATATTTTAAAGGGAATTTTAAAAAACAATTTATATTATTTTATCATTTTTCTCTACTCTTTGTTTTGTGGAGTTAATCGATTTGGCAAATGAGCGGCTCATATATCACTCTCAAATTTCATAGGCGTATACATGTGATAATAAGGAATAATCTAAAATTTGATTTCTCTGCAATGATTGGTTTTTGAAATATCTTAATAATGGAGGAACAAACAGACAATGTAAATATATATAGCTAATTTTTTGCAAACAAATTATTCGTCGCTTAGCGTCCATTTTGTTTTACACGAAATGAATCATGGGAACAGCACTAAGATTGTTGGGGAAATCCGCGACTGTGGGAACCCGAAAGCGGAATTGTTATCTGTGACAGTTTTTAACTGTTCCGCTTTCTGCAGCGGATAGTCGGAACCATAGTATTATAAAGCTATGGTGGGAATCAACCTTAATTCTTTGCGTTCGGTCTCGTTCCCGCAATGCTCTGACATTGTTTAGCAACCAAACTTTTTTTTAAAAAATTTGAAATATATATTGCATTAACTTATTTTTTAAAATATTTTCAAGACTGAAATCGATGGTATTATCATTATTTTTTTATTTTCACTTGCCAAATCGATTAACTCCCTCAGTTACACAAAAATTGTGATAAAAATAACGATTACTCCAAGGATATACTACCTTATGCATTTTATATGTCGATAGATAAAAGCTACACTTGTAATAATACGTTTTACAATGTTTGATTTGAATTTATATTTAAAGGGAATTTTAAAAAACAATTTATATTATTTTATCATTTTTCTCTACTCTTTGTTTTGTGGAGTTAATCGATTTGGCAAATGAGCGGCTCATATATCACTCTCAAATTTCATAGGCGTATACATGTGATAATAAGGAATAATCTAAAATTTGATTTTTCTGCAATAATTGGTTTTTGAAATATCTTAATAATGGAGGAACAAACTGACAAGGTAAATATATATAGCTAATTTTTTGCAAACAAATTGAGATTTATTGGTTAGATTAGGTTAGTTTGAAATTAAACCACCAAATCATAAATACTTTGGAGCAGCCAGTTTTAGAGCTTACTATAGGCCAGCCATCATTCATGATGGGTCAGCCGTAAAGATAAATAGGCCGGGCCCGGACTCCTGAAAAATTGGAAGTATAGGACCCGGAATTGAACAAAGATCCTCCAAATGGTATGCCATTGCTTTACCACGCGGCCATCCGGCCGAATTGATGAAGCAATCAAACTATTTTTCCTTATTCGACTTTTCATATTTTTAGATTAATAAGGCTTATAAGATCATCATGTATTATATGTCCTCCCTGATAACTTTTGAACTAACGAGTGGATTTTTAATAAACTAGATAGTAACACTCTATCATTAAAACTAACTTCAATCATTTAACCTCTTTTTCTAATCATTTAAAAATAGAAATGTTTAAAATTTTTTCTTAATAATTCTTGAATTATTTGAATGACTTTTACAAAAAATTTGTTTTAATATTATTCAGAATGATGAGGTAAATAAAATCAAATTCATAAGTAAATAGAAATGTTTAAAATTTTTTCTTAATAATTCTTGAATTATTTGAATGACTTTTACAAAATTTGTTTTAATATTATTCAGAATGATGAGGTAATTAAAATCAAATTCATAAGTAATATAAATTATCAACTACAGATTCATCTTTCTAAAAATTAAGGGTATTCAATCTTTTCAAGTTTCTCTGCAATAAAAAATTTATTAAGATTTATATTTTATATTATTGTCAGGAGATGACATTAAATTTTAAAGCATGGGCAATAAATTGTTTACCTGCATTGCTCCTGCAGCTTTTAGAACAAAATATATTTAGATTATAATTTCTATGTGTATAAATTAATTGCATTTAAATATAGCTTAGGGCAGTGCTTCTCAAACTTTTTTCATTTATGACCCCATTTTTCATTACAATATTTTTTCGCGACCCCAGGTATTAAATATGAAATAAAACATACAAGTACATAAATCATTTACACATTTATTAAGATGAACACAATCAACTAACTATACTGAAAATACATATGTTGTCATACTTTAAATATTGGGCGTTTGTGAAATTATATATAAACTGAAATTCAAGTATTTGAATTTAATTTTAGCGACTCCATTTGGGGTCGCGATCCATAGTTTGAGAAGCACTGGCCTATGGATTACTGGCACTCCGGTTAGCATATATAACCACGGTGGCCAAATTGCGGATCGCGAACCATATACGGGTCTTTGATATCTTTAATGTGACTCCAAGTCAATAATTAATATGGAACAAATACCTATTTAATACATAAAAAATAATATTTGTAATTTGCCCATTTATTATAAAAAGTAATATGAATTTATACTAAATAATTGCATGTGAAATATATCAGATATAACAGGGATGTTCAACCCGTCGATCGCGGAGCGATTTTTGGTCGATCTCTTGTTTATTCCTCCCAACTTGATTCCTCCTTACAAATTTAATTAAAACTGAAAACATAATAATTTATTTATCATTATTTTATATTACTTTTAAATTCTCTTTAAATATATTGCTGTTGTTTGTTTATTTTTCATTAAAATTGTGAAATCACTTTTAACATTCTTATCATTTGGAAATATACACATAAAAAGTTTCCAATATTAACTGATATTGGCAAAAAATTCTGTCGTGTTTCGGATCGACATACTTGTCAGAATCCGCATTTCCAAATATGAACATAAAAAAAAATCAAAAAACCAAATTACAAATGATCATTTGGATGATTGTATGCGATTAGCCATTTCTTCATATCAACCTGACGATGAAAATATTGCGAGCTCCAAACAATGCCAAATTTCACATTAACTTTTTAATCAACCAACATTTTCTGTAACTTATGAGTCTGTAATCAATCTGTTGTTTTTTCTAACTTTGATTTTCTAAAATAGAGAAATAAATATTATATTTCAATATATTTGTTTTATTTGTTGAATTAAAATAATTAAAAGTGATAAATAAATTTTTAAATATACAAATAAATTTAGGGCTGGGAGAGTGAGTCCTCCGACGTGAGTGAGTGCATTTAACTGCATAGTTGCATGTAATCAGATATCAGGTTTAGGGAACGTGATCATGATCTTTATAAAAGAGTAGATCGCCGAATAACTTAGTATATAAAAGTAGCTCACATAAGTAAAAAATAATAAACAATTTTTGAACCATTGTTAAGATTATCCGAAAAAACTGATGCGGCTCTTATTGACTCAGAAATAAACTGATTGCGGCTCTCTGGACATGAAGTTTGGCCATCTCTGTTATATAGCTATATTAGTATAGTATTAACGATAAGAAATATAACCTGTATATTGAATGTCATGAAAATAACACAATATTTCTGAAATATTGTATTATTTTTATGGCATTCAACATACAGGTTATACATTAATGAATATTTTGATGATATATTCGTTAATTTTACTCATTTCAAAATAAAATACATTTGAAAAAATAGGCGATTAGTTCTTTCCAGAATAATTTCGAAGAAAACGTAAAATCGAAAGTAAAGAATCAAATGAACCATTCATCTGTCTTATCTTTTCCCATTTTGAAATGGAAAAGATGAAAATCGACTTAAAAATTGACTACTGGATGAAGATATAATATCAAATGAAATCTGTAAAGTCCTATGCCCAGTTGGTAAAAGTAACCACATATAAGTGAATCAGGTTCAATTCTGAATCTCATATCTGTAGATTTTTCAAGAGTGGTTCAATCAAAATATTGAATTCTGTTTTTCAATGTTTTATTGACCTGGAATATCACAAATATTAGCCAATCCGTGGCAGACTATAAATAACTACTTCCAAATATATTCTTTTGAGACTCGGAAAAATTATAAAATTATCGAATGTTATGCCAACTAATTAATAAAATTAAATCAAAAGAGCTTTCCGAAGAAAAAGACGTTAACTGAAAACATATTTTTAAGTCAATCCTCAACAATATACTGTATACTATTTATATTAATTATATTTGTAGTACTATATATAGTAATAGTTTAAAAATTTATAAGACAAATAAAAAATTATGTTATTTTTTCAATTTTTTGCTACGACAAAAATATATAAATAAATATTTTTGTCGTCAATTTCATCAAAACCGTCAATAAATAGTTAAATAAATTTTTGTCGCAAATTTAATCTGCAATAGAGATTTATCAGCATTTTCTATTGTAGCTAACTTATTTTAGTTACCTTACAATCTTCGAAAGAAACGCAAAAAAGAAAGGAATCATGTTTGACATCTTTTATGTAATGTTTGTTATATGTAAATGTCAATAAAGATTTTTAGAGATCTGTGGAATTGATTTTTGTTCAGCGAATTTATCTTTTTCAAATTCGCTTCCTGTGTTCAATAAATTTCCAAAAATTACTTTTCTAATTTATCTATTTATAAACAAAGAATTTTTCTATGTAAGTATTTTAATTAGGATTATAGAATTTTTTAATCCCAATTAAAATAATTACATAGAGAGAAATTCGTTATTTATAAATAGATAAATTAAAAAAAAATTTTGGAAATTTATTGAACACAGGAAGCGAATTTGAAAAAGATAAATTATTACATTACAGAATATTATTATATTCTGTAATTCCAATTAAATAAATTTGAATTACAGAAATTTTAATTAATATTATGCTTATAAATTTTTTGTTGAAGAATTTCCGAAAATTAATATTCTTAAGTTGTTTTTCTAAATTAATTATTAGTTTATTTTATCTCTAGAATATCCATTTTTCGTGGGAAATTACTTTACCTGATATTTTTAACATTAATGGCCAAAACTTTCAGAGATAAAGAATCACTTTTTAATCTTTATTCACAAATGATGTTTCCTTATGGATTCGCTTCACTTAATTAACATATAACAGAATCTATTGTTAACTAGAAACAGGTGAGAAACTAGCATAATAATTCTATAAATAATTATAAAATTTATCAATAATAATTAAAATTTATTCAAGAAGTAAATATATTATTGAATTTATAGAAATATTCAAATTTGCAGTTCTTTAATTTAATATAAAATATATTCGAAATACGTTTCCATTTGATGTTTTGTTATAATTTTTAAAAATAGAATAAATAATTATTCATCTATCATATTTAGCTTCTCATTATGAATAGCAAGTAAGCTATATCTGTTTAAGCAGATAATCTTAAAGAATAATAAATTCAAAATTCGGTAATTACCATTTACATCTGAAAATTAATAATTAACGGCTTTTCATACTTTATTATTCATATTTGAAAATACAGTAAGTATGTCGAATTTAATATTGAATACAAGACTTATTTGCGCTAGAAATTTTAAATCTACTTAACTTATCTTTAATTTCTTACTAATTTAAAATTGGTTTTGATAAAACTCATAATTATTATCTGAGTAATTTCTCCTCAGAATTTTGTAAAAACTAAAATCTTCAGACATTAAGCAGGTTTAAATAAGCGTAATACTTCAACAAATAATGTTTCCTACTGCTTCATTTTCTGAAAATATTTATTATAAAATTCCAAATAGAAGATTTGTATCAATTTCTTATGATTCAAACTTATAACTGAAAGAATATTTCCTCAGTTCTGGTTTGAATTCCATGTTTGTTTTGATTTAATATCAATAAATAATTTTCATGTTTAATGATCAGTTTCTTTCAGATTTATGCTACTTTATATATTGTTAGTGAAATTCTTTACAGGAGTATAAGAGCTGAAAACGAGATTGATATTGAGTCTTATAAAACTATATAATTTTCCTACAATTTATATAGTTTTATAATTATAAATATCATTTTTATGAAATATTTTAATCATATGATATAATGTCAACGTTATATATTTTAGACATAATCTGTAATGACATTATAACAACTTCAAAGAAATTGATATTTGTGAAATCATTCACTATAGTGTCACAATGACTTCTTGTGACACGACGATGAGGTCATCTTTGGGGGTTTAATCCTAGAATTATTATTCCAATAATTATCTTGCATATTCGATGACATCAACTTTGGGGCCACATATTTCTTTCTGAACTATATTTCAATATTAAATATTTCCAATTAATTCAAATTCGAACAAAAATTTAATTTATTCAGACATATATTTTAGTCATAATACCAATATTCTTCAATTTTTGGGAGATTTTGATCCCAGTAACTTATGTTACTCATAAGAATATATCCACTCTATGATACACACTTTGCAAACTTTGGTTCCAGTCGGTTAAACCAGGGATGGGCAACCTTTTATTGTAGGGGGCGTATAGAAAAATTTATGGTGGGCCTTGGGCCAAAACAAAAACAATTGATAATAATAGTAGAAAGAGAAGGTACAGATATGTAAGTATACATAGCGTTGGTATTAGAAACAGTAAAATAATGTGGCCCGCGGGCCGGAGGTTACCCACCCCTAGAATAAACGGTATGAGAATGCATAAGAAATAGACCACAAATAAATATTCATTTTTATTTATATAAATTATCCAGGCGGCTTGGAGCTGTCTGGGCATTTCTGGCTAATAATTTACCAATATTGTAAAATATATATAATATAGATATTTATATCCACGTGCTGCATTATATGATGAGACTATTGTTTCATTATTTGTAATATTCTTCACTTTATATCAGCATAACGTTATGTATCAATGTGATTTTATGGTATAATCATGAAATCATACTGAGATATGATTTTATAACTTCATCAACTTTTCTCAGATATATTCACCACGTGAAATGTCTGATAACGTGACAATACAAATGATATTGAATGGTGGACAATATTATATTGATTGTATTGTTTAGGGTCCATAACAATTGTACGATTTTGACACTGAATCCTGATAATATTTCAATTTTAAAGGATCTGGAAAAGACAAATATTGAAAAAATATGAAGTGTTAAATATGCGTTTTTGGGTATGTTTAATCTTCTATATGTCCGAAATCCCGGGAAAATTAGAACGTTTAAGATCTCAGTACTATTTTATAAAGATTTACGGCTGTATAGGCAATGAATGGGGAAATGTTCAATTTAATATTTAGTGGTAGGTGGAAAAACATGAATATATTATATTTAAAGAGTTGATATTAAATTGTTATTGAAAACAAATTTCTATAAATTATACAAGGAATTTTTATGTACATAAATAAAATAAAAAATAATTATTTATGATATTAAAGATTTAATATAAAAAAGTTTAAATAAAATATTTTTACTAGTTTAATAAAATAAAAAATAACAAACACATTTATTTACAACATTCAAGATTTAATATAAAAAAAGAATTCAATACAAATTTCGAATTTGGAGTGAAAGGTTTGCGAACTTTAACCCTTTAACTTAAGGTACTAAAAATATCATCTCCCAATAATTTTTAATATAAGTGCGGCAATTTCCCGCCATTTTTTCGACACCCCAACAGATAATTTTGCTTTTATTTTAAAATAAGTACTGTCATTTTCGTACATGTAAAATCAATATTTTTTCATCAGGAAATAGCAGTAACATCTGTAATCGTGGTACTTCCATACAGCTTTGATACCAAAAATAGGGTGACATCATACTATTAATCGCGTACCTTCATACAGCATTCATCCAAATATAGCAGTGAGGTCATGACATGGTTACCTTTTACTACTGTTATATTCCCACTCTGTTACCCGTACTACTTCCATACAAAAACAGCAGTGACGCTATGATACTTCTATCTGTCCAACCTCTGTTGCCTGATCTTACTACTATCATTCAACAGATAACTATATTTTTCCAAATTAAACAGAACAATATGGACATATAACTGCTTCTGTAAATTTATGTATATATATACATTGATCTCTGTAGTAGCAAAATGAATAAATGAAAGAGTGAATTATGACTGATTTATCAATTATAGACAGATTTTATAAATTTCATGGTGACAAAGATGGACTCACATATGTAAGTGCTATTATATATTGAAATCATCTATATTTCAAAGTTTCGCTTCTTAGGATACATATATTGCGAAAGAAAGTTGAAAAAATCTTCTCCTATTTCTTTTTTTTTTCTTATCTAAAGAAGTACATCAGATTGTAAATGATATAATTCCAATAGGAGATTGTTAGGTTGATTTTTTTTATTATTATTGGCTTAGTGGATTATTGAAAAGAGAAAGTATAAACGAAAAACATCAAAATAACATTCGCTTCATGATTTGTAATTTTTTTAAAAAGATTACATTTAGCCATCTTACTCTGAATACTCATGATAAGATATCAGTATATTTTAATAATGATAAAATAATTTATAAAATTCTTATGCTATATCGGTTAAATTTATATATAATATAAATTAATCTGCACTAAAAATGTGATTTTATTATACTCCATCCAAAATGCCATTTTTTTCATTGGACAGATGACATCACACTCTATTCTAGTAGAATACTAGGTGGCAGAGGGAAACAAGCTCTTCTACAGGCTGCCCACTGTGCAGAGGGGTTAGCTGGAGTGTGGAGGAGGGGATATCGATTCACCTAGCAAGGACCTCATAATAAATGTTTTCAACTGGTGGGACCTGAGATTCGAACCTGGGTCCTCCAGAGTGGAAAGCCAAATCATTTCCACACGGCCAATCCAGATGACTCCAAAATGCTATTAATCATTCCTAAGTACCTTATATGGAATTCTCTAGTATTTTGAAGTTATGAAGTAATTTATGCTATCTGTTTAAATATGACATGACTAGATTCAATCTTTCCTGGCACCAAATTCCTTGAGTCAAACTCATAATGTATATTGATGAGATTTTATATATAAAAAAATTATAGGTGCAAAAATTTTGACTCTTTCTAATCCCGAAACAAAAGTGCTATCTCTTCCATGGATCAGGGTAAGATGCAACGTGTAAACACGTGAATTAATTTGGCCAAATCAGAATAACAGTACTGGCGAAATATTCTTTGTTCTATCCGTTACATATTATAGCGGTTTTCTTTAAGCTGATCCTATAGCCGTCAACAATATTTACATTATTGCTGAACAGCAATAGTTTTCAGCTGAAAATTCTAACACTTATTTTAATATTTTTCAGTGGAAAAAATGACAAAGCTGATCCTAGGACAGTGTCCATATTTTCATTTTTGTGGCTTAAGCGAGGAATGGTAAACATTTGTAACCATTCGTTGAAACACATAAACTAGAGAAAAATTCAGTACTTCTGATTATCATCTTATCCTGTTAAACTGTATAGAGTTTCTTTATAAATTATATATGTACTGATAATATGTTAAAAATTAAACTAACAACAAAAAATATATAATTTGCAATGAATAATAATATAATATTTTGATCTGAATGAAATTAAGGATTGATTTTTTCATCTATTGAATATTAGATATAATGCCATTAATTTGTTTAGATGTATTAGCTTCATTCCAATTATTTAACACTGTATTCATTGCAACCATAAATGACTACACTCAATTAAAAAACATTATTTTCTTAAAATTTAAAACTTGTTTATAATCTATAAAATTCACTAAATTACAATTGCATGGCTGTCTTGGAATTTAGTGAATTTTATAGATTATAAACAAGTTTTAAATTTTAATGAAATAACGTTTTTAATTGAGTGTGGTCTATTATGGTTGTACTACTGTAAATAAAGTGTTAAATAATTCGAATCAAGCAAATACATCCAAACAAATTAATGGTAACTCAAACACTGTTTATGTAAAAGAATTATTTATTATTTATTTATTTACATGAATTCCACCCTACATAACACGAGTGACGCCCTTTACATCAAAACAGTTGATTTTCTGTACCAATTGTTGAAAATTTTACAGGCTCCATGAAGGAAAGATTTCATGGTTTTTTCTAGTCGATATTTCTGGATATAAATCAGGTCATTATTCCTTGTATACTTGTGGCACGTTAAATTAGATAATATCGGCTGGAAGAGATCCTTCTATGAATTTGGTTAATAGCTTAATATCCTGATTACGCAGAGAGATTCGAAGGTAGGAAATAATTTGCCATTTTGGATTGCAGATGTATTAATATCTCTAATACTCAAGGTTATTTGTTGAATGGTTTTTATAGCGTTGGAAGCGGCGTGTTACCAATTTTTGTGACGGTATTAATGCGCACGGAACAGTCGATTTCAATCCGGTTTCCAGTAAACCATATAGTTACTCACCGGTGAAGCTAAATGAAATGAATAGACAAACAGACGAGATGAAAAAGGATGGATATAGAACCGTCGAAGTCACCGTTGGCATCCCCAGTCGTCATGGTGAAGAAGAAAATGGGAGACTGGAGGTTGTGCATGGACTATAGAAAGTTAAATCAGGTAACTGTAACTGATAAATTTCCACTTCCCATTATTTCCGAATTAATGAAGTCTTTAAAATATGCAAAATTCATCTCCATTCTGGATTTATCTGCGGGATATTGGCAAGTCCCCATAAAGGTTGAAGATAGGGAAAAAACTGCATTCATTACAAACCAAGGGCTCTATCAATTCTTAGTTATGCCCTTCGGCTTGAAAAATGCCCCCGCCACATTCCAAAGGCTAATGAATGATGTTCTAAAATATATAAAAGGCACCTTCTGTGAGGTATATTTAGCCGATATCATTATTTACTCTTCTACTTTTACAGAGCACCTGAAACACATCAGCATGGTGTTAGAAAGGTTATCAAGAGCCGGGTTGACCATAAAATTATTTAAAAGCCCCGTTAGGTTTAGCTTATAATTGGAATTATTGACATTCGTTCTAATTCGCGACTTTGCAGTTGGTCAAGATATTTGTCAATCTATAGACAAATATCAAAATTAGGAAATTTTATCGGTGAAAACATTGGCAATGGACTCTATACGTCAACGATTATTTCTCCGAATAACAAATTAGCACGTTTCAGGGCTGGCACTAGCGTTTTTGCCGCCATAGGCTAACCCAAAAAATGTCTCCCCTAAGCTTCAAAAAAACTTTAAAATTAAAAAAACACGCTCCTTAATTTTACCGCCTTAGGCAATCGCCTACCTTGCTTACCGCCTAGCATATATAGATGCATTTTTAGATTGATCATCGGTTAACTAAAAACAGTAATAAAACAACAAAAGGAGAGTAATAGACACAAAAAATAACTCGCGTGCAAGATGATTTCGAGCTGCAAGATAGTATAATTTTAATTTTGTAAAGTTCGGTAAAAGTAGAACCAAACAAAAGAGGTCAATGTATAAATCAACGATCACAGAAAGAAACAGGAGTCAAATAGTTGATATATTCGAAATAGATTGCTATATTAATGACTATTTACTAGTGTTAACAATTCAATCTACTGACATGTAATTAAATGCGGAATCATATTGGTTCCATTGTGTTAAAGATTCGTTTAAAAAGGTAATGATTTCACCTCCGATTCTTTTATGAACTTTAACCTATCGATTGTCTCTTACGTTTGGTACTACTTTTGCGGGCTTTATAATCGCTGCAACACTACCCATTGTAATGTGTCTGAACGACTTTAGATCCACCACGTACTGACATCACATTTTTGAGCAACAAAAACAATTGAATTTTCTGTTTCTGAACTGTACGATCATTTGTCTGTGGATAGAATGTCTGATGATGACAACAAAGATTACCAGGGGTTTATGGCAGTGTGCCTCAAGGCAGATACACTTTAAATGAGCAGCGGAAGCAGGGCCGACGAAAGAAAAGGGATGATAGTGTAAAATTCTTCGGGCCGGGATTGAAAGGGGCCCGACATCTTCCCACAATTTGTTTTTTACGCGCTAATTAATCGTAGAAGGAAGGTACTGAAGTTTAGAATCCGAAGCGGGATAATAAATTGCCCTAACTTTATAACTAAAATTATTTTCCCATGTAAATTTTGCTCCCGGACCCAGCGACGTGTTTTAACGCTCCTGGCGAAACACTTTAATCACAATGGAGTATTTTAATTAAATTCAGTAGAAATTTCTGGAATTATTCTTAATTAATTAAATATAAAATGCAGAATATTTGTAACGTTGCTAAGAAATAAGGCAACACCAGACTGATTATCCAAAAGCAGAATAATTGTGTATAAAAAAGCAGAATTAATAAATAATGTTGTTAAGAAATAAGACAACAGCAGATTGATTATCCAACAGCACTAAATTAATGATTGAGAAAATGATTGGGAGGAAACCAATTGGCAAAAAAGCTTTAATTCCCAGAATGATTCTTAAATCAAGTGATCATGATTTTTTGTTTGAATGGCAAAGAAATTCCCAGTGAAATCAACATATGGAATCACAATAATTAACATTCAAGATGAATCTTTGAATTTAAATGGAGTTTATTTAGAAAAATATATTTTCTCATGGTCAATTATAAATTGCAACATTGCCAGCTAATGCTTCAAATAATTTGTAATTTTTTCTAACATGTTTTAATTCCCAGAATGACTTAAGTCAAGTGATGATGATTTTCCATTTGAATAGCAAGATGTTCCCAGTGGAATCAGCATATGAAATCAAATAATTAAGATTCAAGACGAATCTTTAAATTCAATTGGAATTTATTTAGAAAAATGTATTTTCTCATGGTTAATTACAGTACACTCCCGAGTATCCGGCCTAATGTGGTGGAAGGGCATGCCGGATTACAAAAAAGCCGGATAGGCCGGAGTTCTATGTACTCATTTCACTATTAACTTTTTTCGTTTATCACTCATTTTGAAATCTTCACTGTAGTACACTTACAAAAAACATTAAGCATACCCCAAGAACAATTTACGAATACTGTTCAGTTATAATCAGAAACAGCGGCAACAATTGAGGTCCGTTACACATTGACGAAACAATGAACAACGAGCAGAACGCTGCTCTCTTCCTGTCACAACTTGTATTTTGCACACGAAACATAGGAGGATTGTAGCAGACACCCACTTCCAATGCTTTGCCAATGTTGCCAATGCAACGCCTTGCCTTCCTCATTTAATTACGATTAAAGAAAACTAGGCCGGATAGTCGCGAACCGGATACTCGGGAGTGTACTGTATATATTGCAGCTTCATCAGCGAGTACATCAGATAATTTTTAATTTGTTCTTTCCAGTTACCCCAAAAATTCCGTAATTAATTTTTGTAAAGAAATATGTCGTTAATTAATAAAACAATCTTTGTTAATAATAAAGAAATATTCCTTAATAATTTATTTTTTGAAATAAATTATAAAATCATTCATCAATGACTGACACATTCTTTTACTGCTGGCGTAACTGCAACGGGTTTACTAGTTGTAAATAAATTGTTTAAAAAATTTCTCTGTTATTTGGTAAATTATGTTTTATAAATTGATCGGTTCAGCTTCTTATAAATTGGATAGTTAATATTACAGAAAATCTAAATGTTCGTTGTTTCAGTAAGTTAAATAATTGATTCGAATTTTATGTTTGCCAAAAAATATTTTTAATAACTAACTTTTTTCGCAATTTTTAACTGGTTTCTTTCATTTAATTTTCATCGAAAAATAATATTCTAAGTTATTTTGCATTCAATTTAAATTATGATTTAACAAAAATGAAAAATTAGAATTAAAATAAACAAATAATGCCAACAATAATTAAGATTTACAAATGATAATTTCTAAATCTGATTTACATTTTTTTTTCTTTCTTTTAATCAAAAATAAAAAATCAGAATTATTATACAAAACAATGCAAATAATTAAGATTTGCATATGATGGTTTCTTAACTTGTATCCGATTTTTCTATCATCTTTTAATAAACTGTATTAATCGATATCTAAATCGCTTAATGTAGGTATATATAGTGTTCAAATGAAAACCGTTTGAAACACGTCACGTGATGAGTTATCAACTCATCACGTGATTTTGAAGGTATGTGTATATTGCGCATGCTTAATGTTCTTAAATCGTGCACTTCCGTTATTTTTAAAAGCGTGACGTAATTAAAGATGGCTGGTATGATTAAAAATCCGTCCAAGCAGGATCTGCAAGCTATAATTCAGGTTTTACGATTGAGGGATGTATTCTAGTAGTGCTAGTGGATGACCTGCATGCTGATTGAACACCACAAGCAACATTGAATGGACCTCAGCTTACAACATTTCATGCGCTACTGCAATGAAGACGAAAAAATTTCTGCGGGGTATAGTGGTCAAATATATTTATTTTTGATTTGCACATTCATTTTTTATATGAAAACAGTTTTTGTGAGCAGGGAATTTTAATAATCTGTAAATATATCATCATATATAATGTTTATTTTTCATCCGATTGAATCGAAATTTTTAAGGAAGATTATATAGCACGAAAACACAAATACACAAAATTTAATCAAAACGGTTAAGTAATGGACATGTAAAACAGGAAAATATTTCTTACTATCTTACTTTTTATTTTGGTTCTATAGAGTTGAAATTTTCAGGAAGTTTTAAACAGAATAAGGAATATATCCAGATTTAATCAAAATCATCCTTTTCACATTCCTTTAATTTAATCCCGATTAGGCAACAAACACTTTTAGAAAATGTTAACTGAGCTAGGAGATATCTGTATTACAAATTTGATCAAAACTGGTGAAATAAGGAACCATCATTTAACCTCAATATTTCGAGTCTCTTAAGATGAAATCTTCAGGGAAATCCAAATCAAATTAACATTTGTTGAAATGTATGCTGTATACAGTAGATCGTACCATTCTCGGACATGTAGATCGTACTCTAATATCCTATTTACACTATGCAATATAAACCAGATTGTAAATGATCGCGTTCAGAATTTGACGAGTCCGAGGGAAGGCCTCATTCAAATTACAACATTGTTTAGCCAGTTCCACATTACACAGTGACTTCTGGTGTTGAATAATATACTTCCACTTCTTCTGAAGAATAAACAAGCGGATATTGCTTTACTTCATTTCTTTTGAATGAATAAAATCACCATAAATTATAATTAAAGCTCCAAATATGTTAGCTATAAGTAAACATATGTAAAATTAGAATAAAATTTTCATCAAAATACTACTCACCACTCTTCATCAAGCAATTTAACTTTTAAAGGGAGAGAAAAAGTAACGTCCTGTTCGTCTCGAACCAATATCCAATCAGGAATGAGTTTCAGTTTCAAACCTATAGACCTTCCTCGTTCAGCCTAAATCGGTATGCACTAGTGTTTGAAGTTTTTAAACAAGTTTGGCTATCCATATTCCGTTCACATTTATGAGATTAAATAAGTTCTACGACTTGAACTGCTTTATATTGCATATTGTAAACAGGGTATAAATATCTGAGAAGAAATAGGACTTTTTATGCCAATTTTTTCGTATTTTCAAAGTACTGTAGGTCGCCTTTTAATTGGATTTAAAACTGCAAATTTGTCTATATATGCACAATTGAATGCATTCTTCGAATGAAATTGTCAAATTAATAACATTGTATTTAAATTAGAACGGAAGTTACAGAGATGAAATTTATATTTAGATTTGTATAGAATAAAAATGTTTATTTAAATAAATAATAATAAATTTTAAAATCGATTTACCTTAGGTTTTAACAAATCATAATTTCATTAATTCTGTTTTAAGTTTTTCGTCACTGTATTGGGAAACACCTTTATGAGATATTTAGAGAGTTATTTATTTAAGTTAAACAATATCATTTATAAAATAATAAAATTGAAAACATACATATGATAAATGATTAAATTATACAGTATATTATATTTCCTCTTATATATTTATTATCCATAATAATAACTACAAGGTATATAATAATAATATTAAATAGGATATTTAATTAATGTTACATAATAGTTAACAAAGTTTGGTGACAGTTTATTAATGCTATATATCAGTAATTTTCGGCATTATTATTTTATCATTACAGAATATATTTTTATCCTCTTGGATGACGGAAGATATATTTAGGTGACGAATAAAATTCGGCACATAAAAATATCTTTCTTCAAGAAACAAACAATAAGAAACAAGGTAGATAAATGAGAAGAAGTCTTTCAAGAAATTGCATTTATTTATATTTTATTTATTTAAATATAACCGAATTACAATGTTATGATTTACTTAAATAATATTTTAAAATATATTTAAAAATATCAATGAATGTACAAATTAGCAAAACAATTTTCATAGCATATTTACGATAGATACGAACTTTTGTAACAAACGTTTTTCCCATAATAATTTTGAATTTTCTGGAATTGTGAATTTGCATATGTATAATATAGTTTATAAGTAAATATCTCTCTATATTTATAACTAAAAAATTATTACCAATAAATATATATTACACAAGTATTCCGAGAAAATACTAAAATCACCTACTTTCGAAGATGTCATCTATTTAGTATTTGGAATCCATTAGTTTTATGCATCCAATTTTAACGTTAATTTAAGAGCAGATGTCAGGACGATGTCACATCATCGTGCTGATATTATCGAGACCTGATATATTATTGCGTTTCGTGAGATCATAATTTTTGTCATTTTGTATTGTCTCTCAGTATTTGATGATCTCATATCGGAACTGTGTAGCCATCAGGTAAGCCATATATTATCACTAAACTGTAACACGTAGTGCCATCTACAGGCAATAATAAAAAGTAAAATTATAATAATTAATAAATTCTATCCTGCAGGATTAAATGATGCGGCATCGAAGTGACCTTTAATTCAGAACACCAATACCAAATTTCATGAAAAATTGCCAATTAGTACAAAAGTTAATATTGGCTTGATTTATAAGGCTCCATTTCTTTCGGAAAGTAAGCTAATAAGAATTTATTTCAGTAAATTTCTATAAATGTTTCATACAACATTATCGAAAATTATCGAAATAAAATAATATTTTCTTCTTAAGATATTGTTGCTAAAATTATAATTTTATTTACAGTTTCTAGCGGTTAACATTATTATTAGCGACAACTGACTTTTACTTATGAATATATTTTCATAATTTACAATAGTTACAAACACGGATGAAGATATATTAACATAAAGAATATATTGCATATCTTTCATGTAATTTTCATAATGGGAGAATATTTAAGAGGCTCATTTTCCATGGTGTATGAAAATAATAAATAAATTATATATAAATATTGTTGAAAATTTCACAAAACGTATCTTCAACATTATTTTTATATTATATATCTTATAATTTGTAAAAAATATTCTTAGTGAGATATATTAATAAAAGAAGATATAAGAATAATTTTATTTTAAATTATTATAAATAATTATATTATTTGAAAGAAATATTCATGAATGATTAGCCTTTATTTATTTGATAAGTGATGAGAGTATAAGTAAAAACAACACTAAAGATCGTCAAGATTAAGCTATTGTTCATTGGAAACACCTTCCAGGCGTAGAAAACTGGCAATTCTTGTGAACATTTAACGGAAAACCGGAAACATAATTTTTGAACAGAATGATCGTTGGAAGAAAAAGAGAGTTTGTGAAAATCTTTTCCAATAAGGTTCACAGGCTGCAGAGATGAGAGAAGCAGAATAACAAATTTCAAAAAACATATAAAAATAAAAACACGATAAAAATATGAAATATATCATACTTTCTGCATCCACTGCAGAAGAAACGAAGTAACTAAAATCGATTAAAAGACTGCTACCTACAAAAATTGTCCAGATAAATAGAATCGGAGAATAAATGTCCTGAATAGTATATATAATTTCAATTAATTCGAAATAATTCATTACAATGTTAAATAATTTCTTAGAACTGAAATCAGATGACTGCACTTCTCTGCATAAATATAGTAAAGCATATTCGATCTCTTTGCATATGACTATGAAGAATAAAAAGAAAAAGTTTGTTACTGAAACTCTAAATAAAGCATATGTCAGATGATAAAGCAATATCAAAACTTTTGCAGTATTTAAAGATATGGATGAATTAACATAATCGTTCAGAGGCCACATAAAATCATGAGTATTAGAAAATGAATAGAATAACAAAAACGAAAGGAAATATAACAATGAATTCAACCATATTGCCATGACTTTAATCCATAATACATAACTCCAATTTAGACCATCTGATATACGAAATCTTTTATTGATACATTCATAGATTTTTGATTTTTTAATTAAAAAATGAAAAATTACAATTAAGGATAAAATTTCATTAAATAGAATATAAACGGCTATCAATATTTCAGATGTTGCTTCATTTATCTTAGAGAGCGTCTTACATAACTCATATACCACAAGCCCACTTGCATTGATTATCATCAGATCATTAAACAGTGAAAATTTTTTGACGTTAATTCCTAAGATGTAAGCACTCTTCAATAGAGGAGTCCAAGTATTTTCCGGATTCCTTTGAATTTGCTCATTTCTGATTTTTTGTTTTACTTTCATTATGGTGTATATTTTCATAGTTTCTTCTTGACACTGCATGAAAAATATTTTATGTAAAAAAATTCAATATAGAATGGTTTTATACACTTATTATTACTATAGAATGGTTTAAACGTTCATTTTTCATATAAATCATTCTATATTTTCTATTATTAAAAGAAATTTAATATAGACTCATGCAATTCTTTTATATATCTTTATTAAAAGCTATATGAAAAATCTCATTTATCATTCAATACAACAGATTCACCATCAAATATATTATTTATTTACCGAAAATCTCAAAAAGAAATTAAAAAGATATAAAATTATAATGAAATGCTATTAATAGATTTATTAATTTCATTTATAATTAAGAATAGAGCATCAAAAGATAACATCTTGTTAATCCTTCATAAGGTAACTTTTTCTTTAAAGAACAAACAAACTTTGACGTACACAATGCACATATCCGCTATGTAGTGCTATGAAAAATGTTATAAATTTATAGATTATAGTAAATTGATGTATTTAAAATATTTTAAATTTGAAATATATTGACCAAAATCGTTTTCAGATAAGATGAAATCAATAAATAGAAACTGGAAGTAAAACTTAAAAGATATATTCAGTGTATAGTAATTTCATCAAAAAATATACCAAAAAATAATAATATTTTTATGATAATTAAATGTTAATAAAAGATTCAGTAAAGGTTAGGTTAGTTAAGCCGCCATATCTCATAATGGATATTCTGTATCAGATGGCGGTCAATTATAGGCTCATCACAGGCTTGTCAACACCCATGATAGCGTCATCCAGATGGTTAAAGGATGGGGTTCAACGAGCTGAGTCCGGACCCGGACTCCTCCTGAAAAATTGGAGATTGTGGGATCCGGAATTGAAGCTGTGGCTTACTACCCTCCAAGTTATTAAGCCACAGCTTTACCACGCGGCCATCCGGCGCGTGGTAAAGCTTTCATCAGATGAAGCATTTCATCAGATGAAGCTACTTTTTCTTTACTGAATCCCGCCGGATGGCGGGATTCAGTAAAGAAAAGCAGTTCATCTGATGAAATAATATCTAATATCCGAATGACCAAACTTCATGACAGTACCGCGAGCCACATAGGAGAATCTAAAATACCCGAGAGCAGCCAACAGTTTTTCGAGAGAATGAGAGCCGCAATTAATTTTACTAGGATAATGTTAACCCATAATTTCAGTTTCAAAAATATTATTTTGTATAGATGCGTACGATTTTTACATTAATTTACGATATATTAGTTTTTAATTAAATAGATTTTGTTTCATATTAATTAATTACTGTTATTGTATGGAATCACATTGAAGGTACGAAACAACTAAACTTTGGCCATAGTAGAATTGATATTTCTATATAATAAAAATAAGTTTATTGTCAATAATGAAAGTTTTGATACAAGCAGCGCCGCCGAGAGAAGTTTTCAGGCCCATGAAAACTCTGTGGCCAGGCCCCCAATTAAAATAAGTGCCTCACTTTGGTTTAATAAAAGTCATGTAAAATATTAAACATTTATTTAAAAAAGTGCACAATAATTTCAAAATTCGATATATTACATACCATATAATTTATAAAATAGTTTATTTTGGTACGATTGCTTTTGGTGATAGTACGCTCTGGCGGAGGCCTGCAAACTATTGGACACTTTATGTGACATGTCGGGCCCTTTTCATTGCCGAGCCCGACCGCTCGGGGCCCCCTACATGTCACATATTATGCGCTTATTTAAAATTAAAGTATATTGTAACAAATAATTTTATATACATAAAAAATCATTTACGTTCAACATTCTTTATTGGAATATATTTTAAAACGGTAAGAATCCGATTTCATTGTATAAGTCATATTTAACTTGTAAAAATATATAGTCCTATACTGAACTCCGAAAAATTAATATCTTTGAAAAATAGTTGAGGTCTAGCGAAATTAAATATATATTCTTAGTTAGCTTACAACGAAAAATATATAAATTATTAACAATAGCAACTCTAACTGATGTTAATAACTGTATATAATTTTAATATGTTTCAACTTTGTTCTCTAATTTTGGAAAAATTTTTTTCAAACAACGAAATATAAATTAACTTACATTCTGTGATATATTTACAGTCGATTTTCGCTATTCGCGGTAGTTACGTTCTATATATTCTTCGCGAATACTGAATTAGCGAATAGTGAACCATTGTGCATATAGGAAATATAGAGTTAGGTTCCTGCAAACCTTTCTTGGAAACATTTTCATACTTGGTTTATTGGTTTTTTTCTGTTTACAGATACCTTATTTTAATTTGTATTACATTATTTATAAATAATTACAATATATGCAGTGTATAATACTATGTACAGTATTATAATTACAGTAATCTTTATTTAATTTTTAAAAACATCAACTATGTAGTAAATAAAATCTTATATTTGATTGATAGTTTTTTGATGTTGCAAGATGTTTTATGTGAAACTGACACATTGTCATTCTGAACTGTGTTGAAAAACTGTGTCAGCCTTGTCTGCGTCTTTTTTTGTCTTAGATCTTTTAAAATTTAGACGTAAGGAGCAATTGTGCAGTAAACTATGTGCCTAAATTTGAGCCTGCATTCAAGCATAGAGTCACATTCTTCTATGAGACATGCAGACAATATAAACAGGCTTTTGGCCTACTTGCGGTCTGTGGAATGAGCAAGAACAGGATAATGAAAAATTTTCCAGCAAAACCGATTCAGAGACTAGATAATGAAAAATTTTCCGGCAAAACCGATTCAGAGACTATATATGGTAACAAACAACTACCTTCCTCCCTCTCTCTCTCTCTCAGAGAGAAAGAGTGTACATTAGTAATGTATTTTCGCCGCTCAGCGGGAGTCCGCGAATAAGCGCAAAAGCTCCGCGAATAACGATTTTGTTGTTACAAATAAATTTTCGCGAATAGTCGAATATGCGAATATGGAATCTGCGAATAACGAGAACTGACTGTACTTTTTAAACATATTTTTATGTTAGAATAAAAAAACAGAAATACTAATATTAACGTCGGCCGGATGGCCGTGTGGGAAAGCTTCGGCTTACCACCCTGAGTCGGCCGGATGGCCGCGTGGTAAAGCTTTGGCTTACCACCCTGGAGCGGGTTCAAATCCGGGTCCCACACCTCCAGTTTTTCAGGAGGGGTCTGTTTCAAATCCGGGTCCCACACCTCCAATTTTTCAGGAGGGATCCGGGCGCGTGGTAAAGCTTCGGCTTACTTGGGAAAGCTTCGGCTTACCACCCTGGAGGATCCGGGTTCAAATCCGAGTCAACACACCACCAATTTTTCAGGAGGGGTCCGGGCCCGGCCTGTTGAACTCCATCCTTCGGTTGACCCCATCATGGGTGCTGGCCAGCCTGTGATGGGAGCTATAAATGGCGTAAAGAATATCCCATGAGGATATGGCGGCGTAATAAAACTAACCTAACATAACCTAACTAATATTAAAATCGGATGTATTTAATAAAAAGAAATGTTTGCTAAAGTGTTTAATAAAAACAGCTATAAATATTCGAAGAAACTGATTGTTATTACGAGACGTCGATTTAAAGTTATTAAAGTTAATATATATGAAAAAAGTTAAAGGTTTAAATAAAAATTTTACAATTCCGATTTTTAAAATTACAATAAATTTCTTACTAAGACGATAATTGAAAAACTTTAATACCATAAAAAAACAAAAAATCCAAAATGAAGTGATTTTATAGTTTTGGTAGTCGATTATAAAATGTATAAATACGATTAAGATACAGATCACTAAAAAATTTCCTTCAGCTCGTGTATCTAAAATTTAACAAAGTACAAAGACTTGTAGGGACTTGAATACATACATCTGATTTTGATTAAAACAATTCTTAGAAAATGAGTAAGTAACTCTAACATTACTCATATGATTTTGATAAAGCATCTCTAAGGTAAGACTTGATTGGGTAAATCTAATATACAAATTATTTTTAACAAAACAAACAAGTATTTACGGTTTAATATAAAATATTTTTATATACACGCAATTATATTTCCAATAAATATTTAAATTTTATTTTTTACACCTTATAAATCGCACGATATTAAAACTTAAAGAAAATATAAAATTTGTTTTTTTTGTGGTAGGAGCCCGAATAATATTTTGCGGGAGGGCCAAAAATTTAAGTTCCGCCACTGGGCGGGCGACTTCGATGGGGCATGAAAATGTTTCGTTTACCTAGTGTATACAATATGGAAAGCAACTATAACCACGAAAGAAAAAACATGGTACCTTCATAGAACCGAAGATGAATTCATGAATAACGTCATGCCAGCAGCGCTGCCAACCCACAATGTAAATTTGTAATGTCTATTTCTCGACAACTGAAAATTCGATTTGAAATCTAATTATACATCTTTGTAAAATTCTCAAAGTGCAATAATTTTGTCGTTGACTGTTTAAAATCTAGTCTTCAAAAAAATCTAACATTTTTACTTTTGAAGATATTGCGAAAACAAACTTGAAAATGCTCAATTTTTTTTTTTTTTTAATTTTTCAATTTTACATCTCTATTACTCAAGAAACGTAGGCGCTATATCAAAACTATTTATTGATCTAAAAACTATGTTTCCTACTGAACAATTTTGTCGTTACTGTTTATGTCTATCATAATTTAGAAGTTATTGAGAATGAAATAATTAAGGCGCAATGGAAATGTGAACTTTTTAGTTTTTTGAAAATTTTATAGTAAATATCAAATTTTTAAATATTTTCTTGCGTATTTGTCGACAGCATTATATACCAGACAAATTAAGTATAAATTATTTATACTTTTGTCTATTAGTTTGGGAAATGCAAGAACGTTGCGGAAATATAAAAACATTTCACTTTTCGTGACATTTTGAGCGCCGTAGCGTACCATCAGCATAGATTCATCGTTGGCATAGACATTATTTACGTAAAAAAAGCAATCAATGATTGAAGTGAGATATTTTTTCTAATAGACGACGCAATTTACAAACCAATTAATAATTAAGCAGCTAATCGAATCATGAATCGAATTCATGCCCTGCCATAAGCCGCCCACATTCTTGAAAGGATCGGCCAAAGACAATGCATAGGATAGGTATGGTATTTATGAACAGATCCCCGATATTCCAAATAACGAATAGATTCAGAAATACTGTATACAGAGTGAAGAAAAACTTTGTCATAAAATTTTGTGTGCTAATAAGGGCCTCGAAACAAGTCGAAAATGTCTAATGAACATATGGTCTAAATCAGTGGTTCTCGACCTTTTTGACGCCGCGACCCAACATATTTTTTGAAATCTTACTGCAACCCAATTGTTTATTTTATATAATATAATATAAAATAACATATCAACATGATACTGTATGTACTGTACTCGGATTAACTTATAGTACAATGGTCTACGATATATTACTCACATACAACGAAATATAACCATGAACTGTAAATAAAAAACATACATTGTAATTCTTGCACTTCTTCAACGAAATACAAAATACAATTACTAATTTTAACACACTAAATCAGTGTCTGCCAAACTTTTTTACTTCACGACATTCTGAAGCAGGGGAATTTGTTTCGCGGCACACCAAATAAAAATCCGAAAAAATTATTATATTATTACGAATCAAAATATTAATCTAGGTAACAATAATAAAATACGATATTATTATATCGAAATTAATAAATAGGTAATATAAATAATAATTTTATTAATGAGAAGGATGCGATTGATTTGGAGAAATAATTATATCAAGACCTGGCTGTAGTAGCTAATTGAGAATATTGGCTCAAAGTGAAATCCAAAATGCTGACAATTCTAGCTCAGAATGTGAAGCTTGTGGACAGGATCATTTCTCAAATCTCTTAAATTTTCTTCTTATGTTACTATCAGATTTGTGTCGTGGTATTTTGCGATTATTATAATCACGTAAATTCGTAGATGGACTAATTTTATGACCGAGAAACGTCCTATATTAAACATTTTTAAATCTTTCGCGGCATATCTGGAATCTCATGCGGCACAGTAGTGTGCCGCAGCACACAGTTTGGCAGACATTGCACTAAATGAACACATTGACTACTTAAAAAAATGGTTATGTACAGTACATACAAAGTTATTCTTATTGCTGTTCTTACAACTGACAATTATACACTAGTTCAAAACTAGCAAAACTGGGAAGGAGATCATAGATTTTTAGGGGACCGATGAATGCTGGGATGGGCGGAACAAATATGCGCATAGACTTACATTCACAATGGTAAAATTACATCAGTTATCCGACAAACCCTTTGATTACTGCTTCATCATCACATCATTTATGTATTTTAATTTATAAACTTATCTATTGTAATATTTATTTTTGAAACTTAAATACTTATTCTATTATTTATGTAATTTGTGTATTGTGTATATATGTTTGTGTGTCCTATTTTCTACCATTTAAAAAAAAATTATAATACTGTTAATATCATCTCTAAATATGTACTTATTTATATGTATATTGTATATATGTTATTTTTATTTTTTAATAAAACTGTTGGGTTCTTCTTTCTTCTTTCTGCTAATGACCTATCACATTAGGGGAAGGTGGCCCAAAGTGAATCACTTAAGGAAAAATCGACTGCGATAAACAGAATAAAACGATAATTAATACAAAACCTGTATCAACTGCTTCATAAGTTTATTAGCTATATGGGGAGTAAATACCAAACCGTGCAAATTAATGGAAATAAGTAATTTTGCAGCTTTTCTAATAGCTTGCAACTGATCCGCTATGCCCGCAGTTCGGTATAAAGTGGATCACGAACAAGGACAAAGTGGATCACATATTTTTAAATGGTTTATTTTTTCTTTTTTATGAATAAATTAAACTTTATCGGTTTTCAAGAGCTGTTAAACCTTTATTTCTCAATTGCATTACTTTACAAAAGAAATACTTGTTCCAATAGAAAAGTAATTTATTTTAATTAATTTTTATTTTTTGCATTCACTGCAATTAAACACTCCAACTCCTTCATACAGAGTACAATTTTCATGGGCCCATAGAGTGCAAGAGGCACACTGAATCCAATCTTCTACAATGGGTTCACAGTACTCTTCCCCACAAACGAGGCAAGACACCTCCTGGGTTGTGGATACAGAAGGGTTGCTTTGATTTCCTTCAGCAGACGAGTTTTGACCAGCTTGTTCAGGTAAGTCTAGAAGGCGTCGCTTAGCTGTAGGGGCCTTCTTCTTTCCCAGCTTTCTTTTCACAGTCTTAGACTTTTCCTTGTCGTCTGATTTTCTTTTTGCTGCTTCCTTGCTGGGAGACTCGTTAAGATTTCAGATCTTTTAGCATTTCTCCAGTCAGTTTCTTCAGTTTCTCAATGTTCATTTTTGGAAAGGGACGAATGTCCATTGGAGAAATATGGATGTTAGGCAGAATGGCAGTAGTGTAAGCCAGCTTGCAGAGATCTTCTGCTGTAAGGCCATAAAACATGCTGTCCATTGCCTTTATGTATGCTCTAGTTCTTCTTCCATTTCTCTGGGGAAGACTGTCCTAAAACGACCAAGTTGCTTTGCAGAAGAACCAGTCTTTAAATGGCGGTGGAGTGTGCCAAACATTATGCCGTATGATAATGAAGCTTTGCGGATAGTTATTTCCCCTTTTTTTAACAGCAGCCATTGCAGCAGCAAGGCTGGTCTCAGACCATTTGCTGTGCAAATTCTTAGATTTGTATTTATTTACTATTAGGCCTATCTGTAAACAAAAAATCAAAACACAACAACCAACCAGTGATAAACAGGGTAAAGTGGATCATTGATCCACTGTACCCTATCCACTTTGCCCGAACAGGCCATTTTTCATTTCAGCAGATGTGGCATGAACAGGAATTGGTATTAGGCTTAATAGCGCAGCTCTTTCTGAAGGCCCTGGACACCTTATTTGACTTAGGTTTTACATGCAATCAATCATTTACTAATCACACAAGATCATTTGGAGGTGAAATATTTTAGGAAATCACATAAATTTGGGAAATTACCTTTTTCTTGCTGGTTATTTGCCCCGCACAAAAACAACACGTGTACACTTAAGGTTACTCTAGACCACAGCACATATGGAGAGAGGGTGCTGACCTCTGTCAGAATCATTGAGATATTTTGATTAATCCTCTTTAGGCTCTGATTCACTTTGGGTCACCTTCCCCTATCTTTTGACAGGGTTTTTACTTTTCTATCATCTTTTATCTTCGTTCTTCATTCTTCCCAGGCTAAACCAATGAGTAGTGCCTTCTCTATTTCCAACAATATGACTTCGTTAAACCTTTAGTCCATTTTTAATAAAAACTACAATCTAGATCAAAAAATGGTTTCGATGATTTCTGTCAGCGGAATCATTTATGTAGTTAACTTCCGACATCTAATAAAGTATTTCATCCTATGATCCTATGTTTGACTGACAAAACTGTCCCAAAAATTATTATATTGAATATCATTATGAAATTTTTAGGTTACATTTAGAACATATGAAATTTTGCATACCCCAATTTTTTCAATTTTATTGTAATTCAAGACATAGAATTTTAATAAATTTTATAAAAAATAAACGGGCAATTTTTTTTTGGACAATATAAACTGTAATTGAGTAAATTGAACAAAAATATGAAAATATCTATTCCGAGAGTTCTAATTATATAGGGTAAGTCCGAGAGATATGGACTCCCCTTTTTAAGAATTGCTGTATTTTTGTTATTTATAGCAATACCAGTTTAAAAAATGGCTATAAGATATTCTATGACATATACTAATAGCTAATAATAATATAAATGTAAAAGGCACATTAATGTAAAGGCATGTAATAATATAATTGTAAAATCATTAGCTTATTTGTTTAAAATAAGCTAATGATTTTTAAAAAATTATATAGGTAGTCCATCTATCCCATATCACCTTGGGTTAGATGGACCATGATATATGGTAGAGATGGACCTATTCAAACTTGGAATAAGAATGAAAGAAAACACTAGTAATAAATATGTAATTGTCCGTTTTGTTATATTTTTAATATAAACAAACATTTGCGTTTTTTTACATAAACAAAAAAAATAAAAAAATATTTTAGCATAAATCATGAAAGCATTTTAATATTATATTTTTAATGTTCTTTATACTTTATTTATGAATGCTTGTTTGTTTTATATTTTTTCTTCCTACACAAATCACATAAGTTATGATGTTTTGTGTAGCCAACGGGAACACAAGTACATCTGATCCAGTCTTCACTGCTAGTAGACACCCAGCAACCTCATTTTCATCCCAATCTTCCATCTCATCATCGCTATCATTGAAAACAAACAAGCCTATCCTTTGAATTTTCAGCCTTCAGCAAATCTTCTCCCCTCCAATTAACTCTAGTAGAACCCAACTTTCTTTTATAGGTATTTGACATTTTTCAGAAAATAAAAATAAATATTAATAACAATTGTGCATTTATTTAAAATAATTTTTATAGCCTATATGTTATGTGAGCAATGTGGTTTCTCATTCTACCAACATTTCACATACATCGTTCATATAAATATAAAGTTTTTAATGGTTTATCGAAAAAACTAACTTCATATCAATACATAACAATGGTCCATCTCTCCCAGATGTCAGCGGTCCATCTCTTCCTAAATGTCAGGGAGAAATGATCCCTGCAGCCATGAAGTAGCCTTTGCGGCCAGAGCTACTACGACACATTACGAGTGATTAACATGATTTACGCTGTGTGAGACATCGCTTCAAAAACATTAGCATATAACATGCGTATTATATTCCCATCTAAATAATGAAAATAAAATTGACTCATCTAATTTGTATTTGGCAATATATTAGCTGAAATACTTGTACAAAAAACACAAAAACAAAGACGACTATCATTCTCATCCAACATTAGCAGGCAATAGTGGTTCCACGATATTTTAGCGACCGGTTCGCTAAATAAACTACTGGTCCATCTCATCCGCTGGTCCTTATCTCCCGGACTTACCCTATATATAATACTTGTAATATGATGAAAAAGTGCTTCCTATAAAAACTTACAAATAATTAGCACTGATCAGGACAGTAATTGGCAATACATAATGTGGTAGTTAATAGATTTGTGTTTTATGCTCGTGTTTAGGCACTATTAATGCTTATGTACTACTTTATTAGTTTTTCCAGTAAATTTTTTAAGTTGTTTTGTTTCCATCCTTCATAATAATTTTAAAGGTGCCCATATTTTACTTTTGCTTAGGATCCGGGAAAGGCTTAAGAAGAGTTTGTCATTAATGAAAAATAAAGTGAAGGAATTTTTTCCTGTGCAGTTTTACGCCGCTTTCTACCGTGTAGTTACTAAACGGCGAGGCATTCTTGTTCCCATTATAGGTCGCCAACATTCCTGATGGGGTCAGTCGTCAAGTAGAAGATGGTGTTCAATTTGCCAGGTCCGGACCCCTCCTGTGCAGTTTTACGCCGCTTTCTACCGTGTAGTTACTAAACGGCGAGGCATTCTTGTTCCTATTATAGGTCTCCAACATTCCTGATGGGGTCAGTTGTCAAGTAGAAGATGGTGTTCAATTTGCCAGGTCCGGACCCCTTCTGAAAAAATCTGGAGTATTTTTTCAGGAGTATTGGACCAGAATCCTCCAAGGTTGAAGCACAGCACGGTTCCACCGCGGCCATCCAGCTGACAGTGAAGGGCCGCATATGAATTTGATTGACGAGATAGAATATAATAAATTAGGATTAACTGGGTGAAAAAATTCTCTCGGAAGAATTTCCGAACGAAAATTTTTAAATTCATGCCAGTTTTTTTTCAGATTAAATAAAATTCTTTATTGCTAATTACTGTATCTGAACAGTTATAGAGAGAATATTACAATGAGAAGAATGATTCTTCTCATTGTAATATTAGACCTCTACTTATTGTATTTGTAAACATGCGAAACAATTTTTCTAGGAATTAAATTAATAAAACTATTATCACTTACATCTAACTTACAAGTTCGATATAGTAAAAAGCTAACTTTATTGATCATAATTTTATATATTTGAATATAATTTATTAATAAATGTATAACCTATTTTAATTTCTGCAATAATACAAAAGTTAAAATAGAAATTATTTTGAAAAAATATTGAATATCAACAAAGGCCAAAAGAAAATTTAATTAAAAATAAATGAAATTTATTAAAGTTTATAAAAATATTAAAATTATTTTAAACAAAAACTTCTATACTGCGTATAATTTTAATAAAGTTGATTTTTATAATTATTTCTTTAAATATTATATTTCATAGCGAAACTCCATAATAAACATTAGCCGATTTCTGTTATTATGAATGATTTATCTATAAATGATCATTATAACGAATGATGTGAATTACTAAAATTATTTCCTTTAAATATTTCATTATTTGGATTTTTTTAAATGGTTTATTGTTACGTACGACTATAAATAAAATTACTAAATACTATATTTAATCCACGAAACAGACTATAATATTTACATTAGCTAAAAGAAAGAAATATATTACCGTATCAGCACACATAATAATAAACTTGAAAAGGAGATAAATAAATGTATCCAAAATGTCTTTTTATCTTGTTTGTTTAAGTTAAATGCATTACTAAATCCATAAAAAAACATCCATGTTCAGACTTCTAGACAACTGTTCCAAAATGAAAGAACGTAAGCTATATTGTAGGACGTACTAAATTTGAATCAATCGATCCATCATTCTGTGAGTTTTTAGAGCGTAAGAATAAATAGACGAGAAAGTGTCATTAATCTACTGTATATGTTAGTTTTAAAAATGATATGCCAATATACTGTATTATTTATAAAAAAAAATTGAGATTAGGGTTTTGAAAGAATAAGAAATTTTATTTTTTTCAGTTTATTTCTTTTTTTTTATTTATTGTATTTTGTTGCAAAATTTTATAATATATTACTATTTAAAATAGTTAGGTTGGAGATGAAATAGAATAAGTGGTGAGTTTGTAAGATATATGGTTTCCTTCAACAAAATCGAAGAATCTCTTTTAATAGAAATATAGGAGAAATCAGCCATCAAATTTTTTATAAGTTTGTTCAAAGTCTACAATTTCCAATATTTACTCTTATTTTTAAGAAGCTGATCACTTCAACCATATGTTAGTAAAAAATATAAAAAAAAAAAAAAATCAAACATTTCTCTTAGATAAAAATTATAATAATAAAGTTATCATGTTTTATTTACAATTCAAAAAATTTGGAATTAATTAATTTAATTACATTTAATTTTATTCGGTTGTATTTTCATCATTATTTCATTAAAACAACTTTTTTGACATTAAAAATTGTTACTTATGGATTGGCAAACTTTATTTATTTATATTATTTATAGCATGCTCGCCATTTACGTGTTTTTAAAGAAAAAAAATTTAACATATATAAAAAAAATATATTAACCGCGTAACTTCTAAATTATGCTTTTTTTTCAAGTTTTAAAGACATTACAATCCATAATTTAATGTTTTTTAAATAGTCAGTTACAAAATTAATCCATAAATCTTAAATGTTGAATAATTTTTTTTTTTTTTTTTTTATATTGTTCATTAGCATTTTTTAAAACTAGAGCTATATATATGGGTTAGTGTAATGTTTCCTTCTATTTCAGTTTATTTCTATGATGACAATTGTTTCAATTTATACAATAATACGACTATTTAGATCAACGTAAATAAATTTATCAACTGTTTAGTTTTGTTTATTAATAAGCATTAAATTTTTGATCGAATGATCGACAAATACTATACTAAAAATGAATTCAACATTAAAGTTTAAAAATTTATAATTATGCGAATTAAATAAAAAAAATTGAATTTTCTTTTATATTGAGATGAAATATTAATTTTACTGTTTTAAATTAACCACTGAATTTGATTGTATAGAATACACAGTAAAGTATAACAAAACTTCAAAACCTGATCATTAGAAAAAGTAATTTTGAACTTTTTAAAATAAATTTATACTATGCACGAATATGCAGAAGTGGTTTTATTCAATTAATTTTTAAATATGGATTTTAAATATAGTGCAAAGACAAGTAATAAATGATCGATCAATAAGACACTAAACTGAAATATTACTATCTATAATTTGATATATGTAAACTTATTAATATTTATGAATTCATCTTTATAACCTACATACAGTAGTTATCTGAGAATTGTGTGCCCTACTTTGCTATTGGATCTAAAATGGATAGCCTTATCTACTAAATTATATTCCTGCTCTCGTTTTCTAATGCATTCATTTATTGATTTAATTTTATTTCTAATTCTCTCTTGTTAGTCTAAGTGAAAGATTATATATATTTTTGAATTAGTAATTTAAATGGAGAATATAAATAACCTTAATAAATATGTCATTAAATTTATTATAATAGGTTATAATTTAAATTAATAAATTAATAAATTTTAATAAATTAATTTTTTATTTTAAATATTTTTATTTAATTTAAATTTTTAATAATTAATATCTTTATTAAAATTTAAATTTATTTTATTTCATAAAATTAGTAAAATTTTCAAAGTAAAATTAAATATTGTACTTTTAATTTCAGAAATTATATCGAGTTTCCGTTATGTGCATGGATGGTTACGTGATACATAATTCATTTTATAATATTAATTAGTGAAATTAATATTCTTGGTAAGCAATGATATATTTATTATAATTTTTTATATGTATAAATCTTCTAAAAATTTAAAAATAGAATGATAATTTTTAAAAGAAGTTTAAATTTTTATAATTAAGTAATTAATACAAAATGGTGTACAAATATACAACATTTAATTATTCTTAAAATTAAGTATAAATGAATATAATTTTTTTAGCAGTTGAAATATAATACAGTATTTTATATGAAATTATCGATTTGAAATATTACAGGTGAATCAAATGGAAATTAAGTTACATTTTCTGATATGAATATAGGAATAATTTTTAATATCATTTTCTATCTGACAGACATCTATAGTCACATATGATCCCGCCTATCAGAAGCAAGAAATGAATAATAGGAATCAAGGCCAAGTCCTGACTTCCTCAAAAAATTTTATATGAAGTTTATATAAAAATCAATCCTAGATTTTTCAGACATGATAGCCCACATGATTTTCTTTGCCATCTACAAATTTAATTTAGAAGTAGCATTTCGAACTGTTTGAATCAGCTTGAGAGTTTGTTATTAAAATTAAAGTTAGAATTGATTTTGATTTAAATCAATTGATCAGGTTATACTTAGATACAAATTTATTTTAGAGAAGAAACTTTGAAATTATATTAGATAAATTAAGTAGCCAAAAAATGCAACTAGACAAAAGCAATTTTTGATTGGATTTCCAGAAATATTAATTTAAGAGATCAAATGATCAAACCATATAAAAAATATTTTGATGATATTAAATATATGATAAAATTCATTAGCCGAGAAGGGTATAATAGAATAGCACGAAACATTTCCATCCAACAGAATTTTTTTCTTTCTTTGTTTTGTTTTTCGCGGAATAGGCTTTCCCTCCATTAACCTAGAATATGAGAAGTTAAACCAGCTAAGAGTCCTTATCAGACGGATTGGCCATGTGAGGAACGCTTCAGCTTTTCACTCTGAAGGATCCAGGTTCGATTCTCTGATTTTCCTGGGGAATATTTATCATAAGATCTGGATCTGATTCATCGATCCCCGTTCTCCACAATCAGACTGATCTCTCCGCAATGATGGATAGCCTGTGGAAGGGCTTGTTTCGCCCCGCCACTCAGTATTCTTTCTGAATGGAAAGAAGCGACATATATTACCGAAAATCTTATTATATTGCCACCCGGATCCAGCGCGAGGAAACCCTTCGGCTTTCCATTCTATATCACCAAGGTTCGATTCTCGGATTCCAATCCTTGGAAAATTCTTTCATAAAGTCCAGCCCTAGTTCTTCGATCTTCATTCTCTACAATCTGGCTGATTCCTCTGCAGAGTGAGCAGCCAGTGGAAGGGTATAGCACCATCACTTATAAATTACCATTGATTGGAAAGTGGCATCATCTGTTATATGATACCTTTAAAGTTCTGCCGGATCACGGAAACATGTCAGACTACAGAATGCCAGATTAAAGAATTTTAACTTATAATTAAATAAACAATAGTGCTTCCATAGTGAGCGGTCTACTAAATATGTATAGTCTGCTAGTATTGTTTGAGATGATGTTTCTAATATTTAAAAAAAAAAATTAATAAAATAAACAAATACGATCCACAATTATCTAAATGATTATTTTCGAAAAATTTTTAAATATAATTATATACTGTAAATTGTGAATTTTAATAATAATTTTAAATTTGTCTAGATAGTTCCTTTCTTATCAAATAATCAATTTAAAATAAAAAAATCATTTTAAATTACTACAGTGATTTTTTTTTTTTCTAAAAATTTTTACAGATCTCTTTTGTTTAATTTTCCTTAATTATTGATTCTAGATTTCAAGATAATGTATATTAAATTCGGTATTAAACAAATTCTTTTCTAATCAATTAACAATTTACTAAATAGAATTTATATTTAATAAGTCACATTGTTTAAAGTTATTTATAGTATTTAAAACAGTTCTTTATTCTTTCTTTCACTATGCTCAATTATTAAATTTTAGACACAGTGTTTTTTTCTCTAATCGATAATTGCTAAGCTGCGGTATACAGTATAGGTAAACCACGAAGTAAACATTTAATTTTGATCACAAAAGTTAAATGATTGCGTGCAATAAATAAAATCGATTTATTATAAACTTAGAAAATTATATTATTCTGAATTAAAAAATTGAAAAAATACGATTTATTATCAATAATTATTTTACTTAAAAAAAGAAAAAAAATATTTCACTTATTTAAAGGAATTTTTTCACTGTATTATATCTTAAGAACTAATTAAAGCATGAATATGATTATATTGATTAGATTAAGCGTTTTTATCTCAACAAGAAACATAAAAAAGTTTGATTTAAAGCAGATAATAGATATCATTGTGATATATCTGATGCAGAGCATTGATATCCATTGCCAGAATTATTATCCTAAAAGTTGAACTCTAATAATTTATGAAGATTACAGAATAAAAATATAAAGAAAAAAATATTGATTTTTTTTAAATTTAGAAAACACCATAGTTTTACTGTATTATATCTTAAGAACTAATTAAAGCATGAATATGTTATAGAAATATCAATTTGAAATTTTTAAAGATTTTGCAGTTTTATGAATAGACCAGTAATGTTCATAAAATTAAATTTTATCTGTAAAGTATTGTTTGGTTCCTAACAAATATACTGATTTTTAAAAGTCATAGCAAAACTATTACTTGAGCTAAAATATGTAGATTATTTTATAGAAAAACTAAAACAACTATCAAATGAATTAAGAATAATATTAACAGTAATGTAATGCTTAAGTCTAATGATAGGATTTCAAATTGACACAAATATGGTAAAAATATAAATAAAAACGAAATCAAATTATTTTAAACAGTCAAACCCCGATAAAATGCTCCCCGTTAAGCCGCTACCCTCGCTGGCCGCTAAGAAATTTGGCGGAACGGATCTTCCTACGTTAATGGAATAATGAAACCCCGATAAGACGCCATCCGCCATCCACCAGTAGAAACGTCTAAATAAATACTGTATTCCTTTTGTATTGTATGTGTCCTCATTAATTCGCTCGGGGCATGTAAGGTGAACATCTCGAAGTTCTCCAGTACTGTATATACAGTATTAAAAGCTCTCTGGATTCATTTGTAACCAGGGGGTAGGAGAGATGGAGTTATTAATGATTAATCTTGTGCAGGGACGTAACTACGGGTGAACCATGGCCCATGCATTGAAAGTTCTGGCCCATTTGCTGGCCCACCCTGAATATATAATCCAAAACGTAAAATTGAAAACCGCAAGAGTTCAACTCCACATAACCCAAGACGCCTTGAGTTTTGTAAAAATGAAAATTTACAACCGAATACATTAAATACTTCATAATCCAAGACGCCTTGTATTCCGTAAAAATGAAAATAAAAAACCACAAGTATAATTTAAGCCCACATAATTTCACGCTAATAGCGATAAAAATCTTTATTTACAAGCTGCGTAAAAACGCGTCCTTTGCGCACGCCATCCACCAGTAGAAACGTCTAAATAAATACTGTATTCCTTTTGTATTGTATGTGTACTCATTAATTCGCTCGGGGCATGTAAGGTGAACATCTCGAAGTTCTCCAGTACTGTATATACAGTATTAAAAGCTCTCTGGATTCATTTGTAACCAGGGGGTAGGAGAGATGGAGTTATTAATGATTAATCTTGTGCAGGGACGTAACTACGGGTGAACCATGGCCCATGCATTGAAAGTTCTGGCCCATTTGCTGGCCCACCCTGAATATATAATCCAAAACGTAAAATTGAAAACCGCAAGAGTTCAACTCCACATAACCCAAGACGCCTTGAGTTTTGTAAAAATGAAAATTTACAACCGAATACATTAAATACTTCATAATCCAAGACGCCTTGTATTCCGTAAAAATGAAAATAAAAAACCACAAGTATAATTTAAGCCCACATAATTTCACGCTAATAGCGATAAAAATCTTTATTTACAAGCTGCGTAAAAACGCGTCCTTTGCGCATTTTACGCAGTACTTAATTAATGCAATTAGCTGGAAAGAATAAATAAAGTTTCAAAATACTGGTAAATATAAGTATTTATTTGATATCAGCTCAATAAAAAATTATGCGGTGATTTTTACTTATCTATTATTTACTTTTTAATGATGCAAAACGATCGATTACTTTGTCCAAATCGACAGTTTTTGCGATTTTTCTCTCGATGAACATGATTGCTAAATTGCTTAACCGATCATCAAGCATTCTGTTACGTAAATACGATTTAATAAAGCGCATAAAGGAGAATGTTCTTTCACATCGATGTAGTCCACCCTTGGCCCACCCAAAAAAAAGCTGGTTACGTCACTGATCATGTGTCTCTTTAAGCCTGGTTCAACCTAGGTTGTAGAAAATTTAAGATCGTAAGAACCAGATAGTTTCCATCGTTCATTGCGTACCGAGGAAATAAGGATATTGTACAGAAGCTGTGTATATTGTGTTTTACAGAGAACTCAAAGTAGAGGATCAGAATAGCAGACGGACATGTTTTTTATATAGTACTCTACACATATGATACGTGCACTATACAATAAAGTACTGTATACAGTATTTTAGAAATGTTATGTTTGGATGATAAATCCAAAGTTAACAATTCTAAAACAGTTTTCTATACTACATCTGTTTTCGATAAACTGCCAACCCCGGTTAACCGCAAAAATTGTCCCCAAACGGATGGTGGCGTCTTATCGACGTTTGACTTAGTCACTCTATGCTCCTATAGGAGCATAGAGGGACTTTAGTTTGACTGTATTTGAAAATAATTTGATTTCGTTTTTATTTATATTTTTACCATATATAATTGATTTATTTTTAATTTGGGATGGAATTAAATACAAACCAAAATGTTATGAATATTTAAACTTTTAAAAATGGATCATAAAGAATCTAAAATGAGAGAGACAAACGTCTCTGAATCAGGTGTTTTCAATTATTGCAATCATAGTTTGTAAATAGAAATTAAATACAGTATTTAAAAAAATTTACTGATAAAGTAACTAAAACAATAAATATGGTTTTTATTGCAATCATAGTTTGTAAATAGAAATTAAATACAGTATTTAAAAAAATTTACTGATAAGTAACTAAAACAATAAATATGGGATATTTTTTAATCATAATTTTTGATAATTTTGATTAAACAATGCCATCGAAAACGTATTTAATTTATGCTCATTTACTTCACAATATAGTACAATATGTTTTAAGTACATAATTATTTATCAACCAATAATTTTACTTAAAGCTGCAAGCCTGCAACTTACGAGATTTTGAAATGAAAAAAAAAACACTTGACGACAGCATTGGAAGGCAGTATTAAGTCTATGGGATCCTTTAATAATTTTATTACTATAGGTATTCCCATAGATTCAATACTGCCTTCCGATGCTGTCATCAGATTTTTTTTTATATAGTAATATAGTGAGGGCCGCGCCAAGCTTTATGAGCGCCCACGTGCAAACTGACTTTTAATAGTTTATTTCAAAATTTCAAAACTTCGTGGTGCCTTTAATCTCTTGGCGGCGTCGTTCGCTTGTCCATGTGAACGATGTGACTCTGAATATGTCTAATATAAGATATATAAAAAGTCATACAATAATAATAGGATAGAATAGAACACAGGATAGATAGAACATCCCGAATTTATTTGCTATATATTAGAAGAGAGGTCTCAAACTCATTGTTTTCAAAGGATCACTTTAAACATCTTTGATCGCAAGATGATGAAGATCGCATTTAAAATTAATGCATTACAGAAAAAAGAAATGTTTTTATATGGGACAAACAAATTGAAAAGTTTATTATATTAGCTATTTACATTTTAATTCCTTTAAATGATATGCGTCAATTCATACTGAAAATTATGAAATCATTTATAAATGAAAGTTTAGTTTTTATAAATTTAGCAGAAATTTTGTTTTGAAAATTCCTGTTTTATTAAATTTCAATATAATTTATAAAAGTACTTTAAAGTGATAATCAAATATTTCATGAAAAACAGTTTCAGTTTTTCTGAGTATCTTTTATATACTTTTGCGATTATAATAAATGTTATGCGGATAAGCGTGTATGACTGTATGTATCGCGAGTTTGAGATCATTGCATTAGAAGGACCTAATCAAGTATAGTAATAATATTTAGAATTGAGTTTATTAGAATATCTAATTGATCTGAACAAACAGCATGAGAAATTTATCTTTGCAATAATCTCTATGAGAATCATAAAATCCAAACACTATATGCAAAATGCAAATTTATAGATCAGAAACCATGAAATATCGTAAATAAATATTACTAAACAATATTTCTTTGAAACATCAACTTATGGAATTTTAATGATTTCACTGCTAAAATGGAATGCATACTTTTCAGTTTCTAATGTAAAATATTTACTAATACTGTTATTAGTATATTGTATTATGTTACTTTGTCGATAAAAAATTACATATTGTGTTAGAAAACAGAACCTATATCTTAGTTATTTAAACGTAAAGTCTAGTATTAAAATAAATAACGTTTCGTAGAGTCTAATCTGTGATTAAATATTTAACAGTGAATTCACACATGTGATTGCCATAAATAACCAACCTCATTACCGTGACAAACAAAATCAAAGTTGTTTTATTCCCAAAACTGCATTAATACAGAATAGTTTAATCAGAAAAATTAAGAAGCAATTTTGTTACATTTGGTTAATTATTAATTAATAATCGATGTATAAAACAGTAAAATATATTTATTGCATATATTCTATATATTAAGTAAGATGTTTTTAATCTCATAATGAAAAAACAGAATCTATTTATTATACAGGGTGAGGAAAACTTTGTCGTAAAGCTTTGTGTACTGTACTGATAGGGGACATAAAACAAGTCGAAAATGTCAAATAAACGTATGGTCTAAATGGTACTGTTTTCAAGTTAAGAACCGTTAAAGTTAGCCAATCACCATCGAACAATGCGAAGAGCTAGCCAATCCCAATCGAGAACGACACAACGCATGGCAACGGCGCTTCGCATGTTTGATTGTGATTGGCTAAGTTTAAAGAGTCTTAACTTAAAAACAATGTCATTTAGACCATATGTTCACTTGACATTTTCGACTTGTTTCGACCATATCAGTATACAAAACTTTACGGCGAAGTTTTTCTTTACCCTGAATTTAGCGCATTCTGAAAAGTAAAATAATTTTCTATTATACAGAATTATGTTTTTGGTTAATAGTATCGTATGATTCTCACTGGTAAATTTGTATTTTTATATTCTATTAAAGAATCTTTTTATACAGTTAACACTGATAAAATCTTCTCATATCAATAAATCTTTTAAGAACGGGAATCTTTACAATTAATTCTCTGTATCTAATTTAATTAACAAAAATCGTATGCTTACTAATATATTTATTGCATTAATTAAAAGAAAATTACACAAAATATTACTCTATACTTACACAAAATATTACTTATTTTACTCTTTTAGATGATGCGGGTTGTAAAAAAAACATCCGAAATGCACTTCTGAAAATTAAAAAGTTTTCTCTTGTTTTTGATAGATATCACTAGTTTGCGTTCATATATCAGCGAAAATTTTTCTATTTTTGTTGAAAATGCTGTTTTCATTGTCAATCTAAAATAATCTGGACACGCAAAGAATATATAAAGTATAGTATTGTGATTATAATTCATCTTCAGATGATTGCTCAAATACCCATGTTAGTATTTGTAATCCCCCATGTCCTAATACTGTGTTTATTTATGAATCTCAATAATTTTGCTGAAAAAATTTCAAAAATTATACAAATAAATTTCGCTACTTGAGAAATGCTTAAAGTGACCAGATGTTTTATGTTGGAATGCGGGACATGTCAAAATAAAAAAAAAAAAACGCTTGAAACGTTCGTGAGACACCATTTTCTTAGTTTATTTAGTTGAGCGTATCGATGGTTGTGCGTTATTAAAATGTCTTGGATCTATTTTTTATGCTTTATTAATATAAAAAATTACAAAAACACATACTTCTGATAAATTAATAAAAAAATTAAAAACATTCTTTTCATAACAAAAAATTAACTATACAGAAAATAACAATCTCAATACAAGAAATATCAAAAATGACTACATAGATAGAATCATTAAAACGAATAATATTAAATAAATAATTATATTATTTACAGTAAAGCGTCGATTATCCGAACTAATTGGGACCAAGAGTAGTTCGGATAAATGATTTTTTTCGGATAATCGATCTGATAGAAAAATAAGAAAAAAAAAACAATGTAAAAATACAAAACAAATTTCAAATACGTATGTTTTATTATTTATATAAGTTATTCTGCCTCATTTGTTTTATTATTATTATTATTATATTAATTAGATATATATACAGTACAGTAGTTTATACCCTTTTCAACGAAAAAACTTTCATGGCCAAATTCGATGATCGACGAGTCTTTTCAGTTACGGTTAACGATAAGCGATACGATATAAAACGGATTGCAATAGAGAATTTATCATCATTTTCAATTTGATGTTTGATTTAAAAACATAGTAATTACACTAAAATATTTTAATCTTTACATTATAAATACTAAAATGCCTTTTATTTCCAAGTGTTGACAATTTAACTGGCGTGTTTTCCATTCCCAGGTCATCGTCTACTGTTTTGCTTCCTCCGATTACAATTTTTTTAATTGTCTATACAGAAATAACAATATTGAGTGAAGTTTCGTTGAAGATGTCATTTCGCAAGATTTCTGCTTTTTAAAGTACAGTGATACCTCGGTTCACGAACACAATCCGTTCCTTGACCCTGTTCGTGATCCGAAAAGTTCGTATTCGGAATCAATTTTTCCCATTGCAATTAATGTAAATCCAAATAATACGTTTTTTGTCCTAGAAAAAATTTTTAACATGTTATGGCTTTATGTGTGGTAATAATACAGAAAGGAAATAATTATAACAGTAATATTAGAAGAAAGCATGTTTAACACCACATTCACTAATACTTTTAACTTTTCTGGGAGCCATAATAAGGGATAAATTTAATTAAATAAAGAAAAAAACTAAAATATCAACACTTGTTGGAAGTTTACTGTACCCATATGAGCTGGG